>CM019154.1:53527560-53548502 GCA_009733165.1 Naja naja
TGGGCTGAGTTTGCAGGGGTCCCTGGCCCTGGCGTCCCCTCCCCCTCCCCCACTCCTCCAGCCCGGGCTCTTTCTCCAGTGTGGGTCATGCAGGGCAAAAGTTGGCCCTTTAACCAGCTTTGGTTCTTCTCACCCAGCAGTAACAAGTCTCTGATGGTTGACAAGCTGGCGAGTCCTCCGACAAGGGAAGCCGCCCCGGCACTGGGCGTTCCTCCAAGCTCAGCTGTGGCTGCAGCGGCTGCCACACCGGAGGAGGCCAAGAGGGACTGCAGGTGAGGGCGGGAGCAGGCACCAGTTAAAGCTGGGCACTTGGCTGCTGGTGGGCTTTGGCCAGGGATGGACGTGTGCCTGAGTG
Source organism: Naja naja (assembly GCA_009733165.1). Taxonomy (NCBI): domain Eukaryota; kingdom Metazoa; phylum Chordata; class Lepidosauria; order Squamata; family Elapidae; genus Naja; species Naja naja. The sequence continues at coordinate 53,527,916 of CM019154.1, forward strand.
GGGCTGCTCTTTCGGGTGCAGGTGGGGCAGGGCAAGGAGTAAGAGGAAGGGGCATCTCCATGGATCTCGGGGCCCAGGTGGGGTCCCAGGAAGGCGCTCCCGGCAGGACTTTCCTGAGCTGGAAGCCCTGTGTGGTGGCGGGAGGTGATGGCCAGCCAGGTGAATTCCAGGCAGGGCCCTGCTCTCCTTGTCCCCCAGCCAGGATTGGGTAGCGCACAGAGGGTGGTCAGCGCCTGTGTAGCTTCTGTGTCAAGGTGGCGTTTCACCGCACAGGACAAAGTCCTGGCTTTGCCTCGGGTGAAAAGAGTGGCTGCTCTGCAGGAAGAGAGAGGCCAAAGGACTGCTTGCTCCGGAGGGAAGAGCTGGGGAGGCCTTGTCTGGGCTCCGAAGGACCCGGCCTGATCTGCAGAGGCCGTATGGGGAGATCCGGTGGCTGCCCCTGCCCAGCCATCCGGCCACCTGGGCTTCCCTTGGGAATGGGGGGGGGTGGCTGGGGGCGATGCCAGTCCCCTAGGGCAGCCCCATCCTGGTTCCGGCCAGCTGGCTTCGTCCAGGGTCTTGGGGGTGGCACTTGTTCTCCAGCCCCCCCTTCTGTCCGTTCAGGAGGCACCCAGAAGGTGGGGAATGCTGCTGCCAGGGCGACTTGGACCGATGGGGAAAGGCCCCTTCGGCAGCAGCTGCTAACTTCTCTCCCCCCCCCCCACTTCTCTGCAGGAACGAGGAGCCCCACCCGGGAACCGAGGCCCCGCTGAAAGGCCCCGCTTGACGGGGGGCGGCCCAGAAAGTGCCTGACTGCAGCTGGGCTGCCCACGTCTCCCTTGTCATCCAGGCTGCCTTTGGAGAGGACAGAGAGTAGAGAGCAGGCCCCACTCTTCAGCCCCCGTCCACCCCCCCGTGGCTCAAGGGCAGCGTGAGCTCCTCTCACACCCCCCCCCCCAGCTCCCTCCAGCCATGACTGGCCTGCCCCGGTGCCCATTCTTGGCTCAGCTCTTGTGGGCGGGGGGACGTTGGGACGAAGGTGGTGGTGGCGCTGGAACTTCCCCGCCAGCTTTTCATCAAGCAATAACGCCTCATCAGGAAGGCGGCTGCTCCCTGAGGAGGTTGGGGCAGCGGAGCAGCAGGCGGCTGGTGCCCTGAAGGACAGGATCTCTTGCCACTCTTGGGAGGGAGGGAGGGAGGGAGGGAAGTCAGCCAGCATCAGACCTGGGAACAAAGGTGACCTTGCAAGGAACGAGGTCCTGGAGTGCTTCTGGGGTGGGGGTGGGGGTCTCTGGAGACCCTCCCCTTTCGCGTAGATGATTGATTTTTCCTTTGGTTCATTTAATTTTGTATAAAATTTAATAGAAGCAAGAACTGCAACACTTTGCACTTTGGACCTCATGCCAACCTTGAACGTTGGAAGAGACATTTGAGGAAGCCATGCCAGTATGGCCTGGCAATGCCCGAGGAGTGTGAGCCATGCCCTAGACACGAGATGTGGATGCCAGGGCAGCTGGAAAGGCTCTGTGGGGCAGGGGCAGTCTCTTCCTCCCCCCACCAGCATAAGAATGGCAGGTGGCTGAGCTGCTCCTGAATCAAGACTGTGAGTTTGGGCCCTGAGCCGTTGGATGGAATTGGCTCCTTTGTGCCCCTCCTGGTGTTTCCTGGCTCCATGCAGCCACCTGCTCCTTGCCAAACCTCAGTGGGACTTGATGATCCTCAGCACTGGCAGTGGGGGGGGGGAAATCAGATACTTTGGAATGAAAACTTGGAGCTTTTCTGGCGTGGGTGAAGAAAGTGAGCTTAAATCTGGCACGGTTACAGTCCACCCCCCCCCCCACATAACAATGCTCTGTTTTTAGAAAAAACTCTCAATGTCTGTTGTCCCATGTTTTTTGCAGATTAAAGGGTTGGCCAGAGGCCTTTGAGGAACAAGGCCAGCCCACTTTTCTCCCACTCTGTGAGCTGTGTGGTTTGTGGTCAGGGAATTGGTGGACAGAAGCCACGTCCTGGGTGTGTCATTTAATGAGCTGAAAATTATTTTTTGGATTTTTTTTTCAGTGAGGGGTTCTAAAAATATGTGGTTCTACACCTTCAAATCTGTTACTTTTGCAATTGCACAACGTTTAGCTTGGAATGGTAAATCCACATCTGATCATATAACCCTGAAAAGTATTTTGTAACCCAAGTACTGTTTATCTTCTCAAAATTACATTTGTGCTACAAAAATTGAAGATTTTTTTCTGCATGAATCTTATCTAGCTAAGCAAAAAAATAATCCGTGCAACGATAAACTTAAAGCAATTATCTGTTTTACAAAAATGTTTAAGCGAGCTTCATCAAGCCTTGTTTCAATTCTTCAACATCAGCCACCAACTTGCTTGTCTTGGCCTTTGATACAATCCTCCCGTTTCTCCTGTGTCTGCCCTCTGCTTGCTGCCTCTGTGACCTGTTTCACACATCTTTCCATTCATTGGGCATGACAAGGCCACTGTGGTACTTGCTTTGGTTCATCAATGAACTTCTTTAGTCAGTTTGCACATCAAAGGTGGCTCAGACCAGTCAGCCAGCTCCAGCAGAGAGGATGCTCTGGCGTTGATTAAAGGCATTTTTCTTGCATGTACAGAAAAATCGCCGAGCACATCATTGTCTGCACCCTTCAAATCAATGGTTTTTTGGACACCAGCTCTCCTCACTTGAATGTCACCTGAACACAAGAGTGTGTGGATTATCATTTCACTGAAAGTTTACCATACTGAGCGCTGAATGGTTGGCAAAACAGCATGTACAGCCGCCTTTTACAGTCTGATATGCTGCAGCTGGAACAACATATGACACGGGCCTTCAATCCAGGAATGTTTTACGTCAATGTTGAACCAGCAAAGGTAGTACACACCAACAACGTTTTCCACTATCTGTCATGATCCCAACTAATGAACCCAAGCAAATCAAAACTCTGAGGCTGAGGTCTTCCTCTAAGAACTTCTTTATTGGGTACATGATCAAATGGAAAACCAACTCTAAATGTTTCCCGTGGTTTCAGTGTAATTAAAATAGAAAATAACTCCCTCCCCCAAAATTAACCTTGGCCGATTAGGTTAATCAGTGGGCTTTCCAGGCACTTCTCCCCATCTCTATCCACCACCTGTAGAAATGACCTTGATTCCCATGAGAGTGTTTTGTGTTTTGTCTAGCAGCGTATTTCATTCTCCCACCCACCCACCCACCCACCCCTCTGGTAACTGAGGAATAGGAAAAATGGCTTCTGCCAGGTTTGATTCGAAGTTGACACTGACATTCTTAAGTTTTGGAGAGGTTTGCCTTGAAAGCCATGTTTTGAAAGCCAAAGTCTGTTTTCAGTTCAGTTCTATTTTCAACCAGTGTAAATGGTTTATGGGGCTAATTTCCAGAAGAGCCAGATCTGTGGTAAATTATCCTGTCATCATTGCCTGTGTGATCCTATATCCATATACTTGATCAGTACAGAGATCGTTTACAACACTCGCTCAATGAAATGAGAGGCTCACCAATTGAAACTGGTGAATGAAGGATCAGTGTCAAGCAGTGTTGCGGTGTCTAGCATGCTGCCAGTTTTACCAGCCCATTTGTTGTTAGACAAGGTCTTCCCAGAGGTAACAGATTCCTGCGGAGTGCACACACCAACCAGATCAACTTCTGGTCAAGCTTGACCTCTACCCAGTGAATGGCACCACCTTCACAGGCAGTATTAACATTTGTAGAATCTCCTTCGGTGGCCTTTTGTCAGTGCCTTCACACGAGCAGGTTTTCCTGTTTTTGAGCCTTTCTCTGGAGTGAAATGATAACTATCTTCCACCTGGCTCACTGCACACAGAATAATGTTCTTTGATGGTACTGGGGAATTGCTGGCCTGAATTGTTTCCTTTTAGCATAACTTGAGTTGCATCTATATGGCCATCGAAGAAGATGCGTTCTGTTTCGCCCTTCTTACTGAGCTCATCAAATTCTTGATCTAGGGACTTCATAATTTTTTCCTGGCCTCTTGACTTTATTGTGGTCAACCACAAGTCTCTTGTCTTCTTCAGTGATCAAGCCAGCATCTATGAAGGCGGCTGTGGTAATGGCAGCAGTGGCACCTAGACCAACACTATCTTATGTTCTGTACTGGTCTACTGACGAAGCATATGGATACAGCAACATTTTATATTTCTAATCTATTCTGTCTTTTCTTTTGAAATTGAGGGCAATTGTGTTTGGTCCAAGACTCTTCATAATTTCCATCACATTCCCTCTTCATCAGTCATCTGTCCATTTTGATCATGAGATAATTACTAATTTGTCAGTATCAAAATGTCTGGAATACTTCTCTGCTTATATTTAGCAAGCCTTTGTCTCTCATCATGTTGCCACTTTCACCTTTTGCCTTGATCTTTCTGCTTGATCACAATATCAGACAAACTAATCTGGTGCTATCGAACCTTGTCTCTCTGACCTTTAACAAAAGCAATGGTACCTTCGTCTCCTTAGGGCAGGTACAGTTAAGGTGAGCTTTTTTGCAGCCAGCAGGGTGGCCAAATTTGGCACACAGAACAATTTGACGCTTGCAGTTGAGGGTGTCAAACAGTTTGTCAAGTTTCACAGTGAAAGTCTGACATCTAGCTTTCCTTCACCAAGAAGTAAATTTTTGGCTTGATCCCAGCTCTCTTGTTCAGGATTGTCACTTGTGAATTTACAACAGGGATCACAACAGAACTTTTCTCTCATTCCCACTTTTCAAGCACTTTTGGATATATGCCTCTTGCAAGACTGGCTGCTGGGTAGATTGTAGCATCATCACTACTTTGTTCTCTTAACAGTTGGCCGTGTCTGAGAATGTCTCCCAGTGTTGGGAGTTCAGAAGGCAACAAGTTTCTGCCAGTCCCAATTAGGTTGCTCATATAAGTGAATGTTCCCAGTCTTATTCTTTTTTTGAAGCCATTACAACTAACTGGGACTCCAGAAACTGCCACTGTGAGGTGGTGTGGTACATGATATTTTGCCAATGCAGTGCCTCGCTTAGTGATGGAAATTCTGGTCCCAGTTAGTGGAGCAACCCATCCTTGTTCTATTTGGAAGTTGAGTCATGGCAACGGGACTTATTTCCTTTTTAGTTTGAAACATTTTGCTGCTGCTTTAGTTTGAAGAAACTACTTGGATAATATGCAGTGAAATGTTTCAAACAAAAAAAAAGTTCAGTTGCTACAACTCAACTTCCAGACAATGAAATGGATGCCTAATAATCTTCATCAATGTCCTCCCCATGTTCTGTTTACTAGCGACTAAATCAGTTTCCTCAGAGCCACCCCTGAGTGAAAACTGACCCTTGCCATCTTCCCTGCCTCCCCCCTCCTTCTTAGAGAAAGGGAAGCAGAGACTCCCTCTCCTCTCCCTGCAAGGCCAGCTGCAAACCCCCTTATAAGCCCCCAGGGAGGTTGGTATTACTACAAATGTTTCCTTCCTAGGTTTTCATTCTTCCACTAAGCGCATCTCGTAATTCCACTATTACATTTGTTCTTTTGACAGTGGATGTCATTAAAAAAAAGTGTCCTAGGAAAATTATATGGGATATTTGTGTGAGTGTGTGCTTTCAAGCACTGACATTGCACTTTAATCACCCTCCATGCCTGAGGCCCATCATCCTCTGCTGGTAGTGAGGGCCCCTTGTCACAGAAGGAGCGCTGCAGTGGAGATGGAAACAGCTGGCAAGATCCAAACTGTGTACCAAAGATCGTCTATTCTATCTGGACTGCAGTTTTCCTTGTTACAAAGGCAAATGCTGGTAGTTGGAATACTCTCTTCCCAGTAACCTGGTTAGCAAGTGTTTTGCCCATTGCTATCCATCATAGAAATCTTTGGCTTGTTTACAAGTTCAGGCCCTTTTGGAAAAGTGAAGCCTACATCAGAGGGCTGGAAAGAACAATTGGATCCAATAGCTGTTGAATCTGGGGGAGAGGAGTTGGCAGCAACAGAGATCTTGGTTATAATGGCAATTATGAAAACATTGGGTCCGGTCCGTACAGCCAAGCTTTCCAAACTCTGTGCATTATACTCAAGTGCAGGCTCTTGTTCCCCCACACCCTCCACTCAGTGAAACCTGAGTTTCCAATAAAGTTTACCAACAGGCAGCAAGAATGAGCCTCAGTACCTGCCATGCAACAGCATGCTGCCTTTGACCATAGCCATCATGGTTAATAAGTTGCTGCTTTCTCCTCCATGGAATCATCGATCCCCAGGGTGATCGGATTTGGCGGTAGACAAAGAGTCGGGGCCGTATTGTGATTTGGGAGCGCACTGCTGCTGTTTGTGAGCTGTGGCGCACTCCGACCCCCATGCCTCTGCCCACTCCCCCGGGGATATGGGACCCAGAGCCCCTGGGCTGCGGCTGGTGTATTTTAATGCCAGGTCCGTGGCTAATAAGGCGTCCCTCCTCCGGGAAGTGATTGAGGAGGAGGCTGCGGACCTGGCCTGTATCACTGAAACCTGGCTGGGGCCAGAGGGTGGAGTTCCTCTGGTTGATTTATGCCCCCCAGGTTTTCGGGTTTTGCACCAGCCCAGAGTCCAGGGAAGGGGTGGTGGGGTGGCTGTTGTTATTCGGGAGACCTTGATTCCAAGGGAGGTCTCTTGTTCCCCAGACAGGCGGCTGTGAGACCCTCCTCCTGTGGTTGGGGCCCAGTGGCCGGTTGGGCCTGCTGCTTGCATACCTTTCCCCCAGCTGTGTAGCAGTGGCCCTGCCTGGGTTTCTCGATGCACTCTCGGGGGTGGTGGTGGAGATCCCAAGCCTTTTGGTCCTGGGTGACTTCAACTTGCCGTCCCTGGGAGGGGCGTCGGGTTTGGCCCAGGAGTTCATGGCTTCCATGGTGGCTATGGGCCTGGCCCAGATAATACAGGGCCCCATGCACGAGGGGGGCAACATGCTCGACCTTGTTTTTGTCTCAGAGCAGTGGCGTAGTGATCTGGGGGTGGGCAGTGTTAATGCCCAACCTGTTGCATGGTCAGATCACTATCTCCTACAGCTGGTCTTCCATGCTGCTGGGATGAGGAACCACTGAGATGGTTCCGCCCCAGATGCCTGATGGACCCTGAGAGGTTCCAGGCAGAGCTGGGGTCCCTGCCCGCTTCCCTTATCCACAGCTCGGCCGAGGTGCTGGCAGCTGCATGGCAATAGGCTGCCTCGGAAGCCCTCGACTGGGTTGTCCCCTTACGTCCCCTCACTCACTGCAGATCCCGGGTGGCTCCCTGGTTTACAGAGGAGCTTCGGGAGATGAAGCGATAGAGGGTTTAGAGAGCAGGTGGAGGTTGACCCATTCCGAATCTGACCGAACCCAGTTGAGAGCCTACATTAGGACTTACCTGGGAGCTTTGAGGGCGGCGAGGAGGGCTTACCTCTCTGCCCTCGTAGCGTCTGCAGATAATCGCCCAGCCGCCCTGTTCAGGGTCACGCGCTCCCTCTTACATCGGGAGCCGGAGGTGGACCCTTTGCAGGGCAGGACTGAGGAATTTGGACAATATCTGTCAGATAAGATCGCTCGGATCTGGGAGGGGCTGAGCTCTAATTTGCAGTGGTCTGAGGTCGGAGTCACAGAGAGTCTGGCTGATGTCATCTGGGCTGAGTTTGATCCTGTTTCTGAGGATGAAGTGGACAGGATTATGCGACGCCTGAGTTCCACCACCTGTTTATTGGACCCGTGTCCTTCCTGGATGGTATATGCCTCCAGGGAGACCACGTGCAGCTGGCTCCGGGCAGTTAACGCCTCGCTGAGGGAGGGGTCCTTTCCCGCCGCCTTGAAAGAGGTGGTGGTGAGGCCCCTCCTGAAGAAGCCTGCTCTGGACCCAGCCGTTTTAAACAACTTCCATCCAGTCTCCAAGCTTCGCTTTTTGGCGAAGGTTGTTGAGAGTGTGGTGGCTCAGCAGTTTCCGCTTTTCCTGGAGGAAGTGGACTATCTAGATCCATACCAGTTGGGCTTCCGACCCGGGTTCAGCATGGAGACGGCATTGGTCATGCTGATGGATGATCTCTGGAGGGCTAGGGACAGGGGATTTTCCTCTGTCCTAGTCCTGATAGATCTCTCAGCGGCTTTCGACACCATCGACCATGGTATCCTATTGCGGCACCTCGGGGGGTTGGGAGTGGGGGCACTGTTTTGCAGTGGTTCTCCTCCTACCCCTCAGGGTGTTCGCAATCGGTGTTGGCAGGGGGGCAAAGGTCGGCCCTGAGGGCACTCACATGTGGGGTCCCTCAGGGGTCAGTCCTCTCTCCCCTCCTGTTCAACATCTATATGAAGCAGCTGGGTGAGATCATCCGTGGTTTTGGGGTGAGGTATCATCAGTACGCTCATGATACCCAGTTGTATATCTCCACCCCAAACCAAATCAGTGAAGCCCTCTCCGTGTTTTGGATGCGGTACGGATCTGGATGGGCAGGAACGGACTGCAGCTCAACCCGGCTAAGACTGAGTGGTTGTGCGTACAGGCATCCCGGCCCAGTCAGTTGATTGCATCTTTGGTCATAGGGGGAGAGGTGTTGCCCCCTGTGGATAGGGCTCGGAACCTGGGAGTCCTCCTGGACTCACGGCTCAGTTTGGAGGAGCAGGTGGGGGCCGTGGCCAGGGGGGCTTTTGCCCGGGTCCGACTGGTTCATCAGTTGCGCCCGTATCTGGACCGAGATGCCCTTTGCACGATCACTCAGGCACTTGTGACTTCCCGACTGGACTACTGTAATGCTCTCTATTTAGGACTGCCCTTGCATACCATCCAGAGGCTTCAGCTGGTGCAAAATGCGGCTGCGCGGGCTGTGATGGGAGTTTCCCGATACTCCCATGTTACACCCCTCCTGCGCGAGCTGCATTGGTTGCCGGTTGTCCTCCGGGTGAGATTCAAGGTGTTGGTGTTAACATTCAAAGTCCTTTACAATATGGGTCCAGGTTACTTGCGGGAGCATCTCCTGCCAATATCAAACACCGGTTGCCCTGTGCGTGCGCAGACGGGGACTCCTTGGGATACCGTCGGCTAGTCAATGTCGGCTGGCGGTGCCCCGGGGAAGGGCCTACTCTGTTGCGGCCCCCGCCTTGTGGAACCAGCTCCCTTTGGAGCTCCGTTTGGCTCCTGATCTTCGCTCCTTCCGCCGCGATCTGAAGACCTGGTTGTTTGAGCAGGCCGGGCTGGACTGACCTCTGGGTTTTTTTAAAATTATTTTAATTGGGTTTTAAGATTGGGCTTGATTTAATTCTTTTTAAATATTTGTTTGTATTATTGTGTTTTAATTGTGAGCTGCCCCGAGTCCTCGCGGAGAGGGGGCGGCATACAAATCCAATAAATAAATAAATAAATAAATAAATAAATAATAATCAATCAATCAATCAATCTTCTTATGGCATTGGTGTGGGTGTGCGCCACAAAACCTGTCCACACAACTATAATTTGAATATGCTTTGTGCTCAGGAAGTTAAACACCTTTTCTTCCTGTAGAAACCTTTGTGATAAGCTAATGTCTCCATCTGCTCTGCTAAATGTAATTTGATGTTTATTTCTAGCTTACCAGTGTTGCAGAAGATGAGAATAATTTAATTCTTTTTTTAAAATAATTAAAAAACACTTTATTGAAAATTAACATATTAAATATATACAAATATATCTATAAAAGAAAAGTATGTTGATACATTTCACCATCATTTTCTTGACAGTACAAAATCTTGGCTGTATTTATACATTCCAAATGTCCATCCATTTCAACAGATTCTCATTGATCATACAAAATATATATTTTCTCTTTTTAACCTATATCTTTCATGTTTTGCTGTCTATCCATTGCTACCAATTATTCCAAATTGTATAGTATTCCAAGTCCTCTGTTATTCAATTCCAAGGTGAGTCTATCCATTTCTGCACATTCAAAAATTTTATGAATTACCCCATCTGACGGTGTGGTAGACATTTTCCAAGCTTGTGCTAGAGCAATTCTTGCCGCCATAATATGTATATTCAAATATTTAATCTTTTTAGGTATTTGCCCTTAATAATCCCCAGGAGAAACAATTCAGGCTTCAACTCTAACCTACAGTGGGTAATTTCATCTAGTCATGTTTGTATTTTAATCCAATATTTTTTAATTTCCGGACATAGCCACCAGACATGGAAGAAGGTACCTTGCGGTTGTTTACATTTCCAACAGTTCGGGTTCAGATTAGGATACATCTTTGCAAGCCTAGATGGTGCTAAATGCCAACGATTAAACAGTTTGTATAAATTTTCTTTGTACGCAACAGACGTTAGAGAATTTTTTATTCCACACTTTTTCCCAATCTTCTAACTCAATATTACATCCGAAATTTTTGGCCCAACTTAATATTGACCCTTTTACTATTTCCTCTTCTAAATTGAAGTTTAATAAGTAGTTATATATTTTGGATATTAATTTCTCTTCTGTTCCTAGTAATAATGTATCTAACTGGGTTGCTTTCATTTCAAATCCGTATTCCTCTAATCTTTTTTATATCTCGTTTGCAATTGAAGATATGGCCACCAATCTATAATTATTCCCTGAGTTTTTAATTCTTGGTTTCTTTTTAGTATTCCTCGATTATCCAAAATTTGATCATATCTAACCATTTTACCAATGTCCAGTGTGTTGGGGTGGATCATTGCCTCCATAAGGCTGTCTAATCAAGACTCAAGGTGGCATATAGAATTAAAACATCACGAAAAATGCAAATACACAGCTAACTTGTACTGAGGAAATACAGATAAGTTCCAGCCAGCTTTGATCTACCAACTGGTTTCTGGTTCATTTGTTTGAAAACCAAGTTGTTACACATTTTCTGAAGGGCAGCACCTTGGGACCAGATAAATCTGGAATGGGGTTGTGGGGAGGCAAGCATAAGGTGGCACGTGACAGAAAAGGAAGTCAAGATTCTGGGACCCATGTCAGGTGTCTGCTCTTATAGGAGCGGGCAAATCAAAAAAGATAAGCCCAGAGAGAATAATGTCCCAAGCCATTTAGGTAACAAGTGTCATCTTGAGTGTAACCCAAGGAGTAGCTCACCAAACCGGGGCACATGAGTGCTCCAAGATGTGCCCATAACGCTCACCTGAAGTCTGGAACAGCTGTAGCATCAGCTGGTGTTGGAGGTCAGATCACATCAGAACAATACAAGAAGAAATGGTGAAAGCATGAGTGATGGCCAGTCTGCCAGCCCAGGAAAGAGCACAATTAGTATGTGGGAATGAATCTATGCCACAGTTGCCATTTGATCTTATAGCAAGAGCCCAGAAAGACCACCCAAATGGTGCACCGGTTCCCTCTGTGGAAACAAAACCCCATCGAGAACTAAAGGTGGCCGATTTCTGGGCACAGCTCTACTGAACCCAAAGCTACCCAATCTTGTTAGGGTTGGGCTGATGAGCCCCTGGTGCTGGGCTCCAACAGCCTCCTGGCCCTGAGACAGTAGACGGACAGCACGACTGGGTGAGGCAGGCATTGTGAGACACAAGTGGGTGTCACCAGCAAATTCATGCTCCACCACCTTCCTGCTGGGGGACACACAGCCAGGGGGAGGGCATGAAGGAAGAAGCCTTGGGGCTGGCTTAGCAGTCCCTATCTGGACCATCCAAAGCGTAGCCGTGGTCGCAAAAGCCTTGCTTTCTGCCCTGTATGATGAAGATTGTCATTCATTGTAGATTGCAAATCCAGTAAATGTATGAATAGGTATTTTAATGCATCAGAAGAAAACTGAAATACATTGTTACCAAATTATTTCTTTTTAAATACTTCATTTTCTAGCTTCATTCTTTTAATATAATAAAACGATGTCAAAATGAAATCGCATCAACTTTTGTATGTGTTGAACAAAATTCTCCTTTGGTGTGCAGGACTTGGCCTGGAAGAAGCAGCCATCTTGTGCTTTTTTAAAAAACTGTTCCACTGCCGGGTTCTGGACACCCTCCTCCAAAGGCAAACCTCCCCCCCACCCCCAAGTTCAGAGTATATTGCCTTGGAAGGTCTCTGAAATGGACTTTAAAAGAGCATCCAGACCAAACTGATCTGTGGCAGGAAGGCCGCAGGAACCCCTCAGAGAGGCACATAGTCACATCTAGCCAAACCCGTGATGTGTTTTTTTTATTAAATTCCATTAGTTTTTTTCTCTTCATATATATTTTTCCTCTAAGCACAATACAATACAAGAACTCTTTAGGTTTGACACAATGTACAGAAACTTCAATAATCTACAACTGCTCATGAAGTTACAAAAAAACCCCAAATTCACACCAGCCACGGCCTTTACGGTACCAATAAAAAAGTAGGAGAGGGAGGGGGCTCCATACTGTGGGAGGGTCTGGGCTTCTCCTGTCTCCTCTTCAAAAGGAGAACAGAATGGAGGGGGCTGCAGCCTGGGATTGGGGGGGCGCAGAGGGGGCTGGTGGTGCAGGAACAGAGGGACCAAGTCACATGATTTGCTCTCGGGTGCTAGGCTAGGCTCTCGGGGGCAGTGGCGGTGGGGAGGGAACGGGGGGGGGATGCCATTAGCTGCCCTGCACTCCAGGGCTAGCCCTGAGGATGCTGGGGGGAGGGCTGGGAAGTAAGAACTGCGGGGGGGGGTTGTCACAAACAAATGTCTCCCCAGCATCTCCCCTTCGACCAGGAACTGCCCATTCTGTCCATCAGCAGCAGCAGCAGCAGCATTAAGGGTCAGAGCGCAGGTGACCCCCCCCCCCTTTCTATCTTCCAACCTCTCAACATCAGGACTTGGGGGAGGGGAGGGGGGGCAGGAGGGATTGCTATCATGCTTTGCAGCAATCTCTTGCCACCTCTGCCCCACAGCCAGACCCTCGGCCAGCTTCCTCAGCCAGTTTCCCCGACAGAGCAGAGCCTGTTCTCGGCCGGCCAGAGTTGCTCTGGGGCATGGAGGCCCGATGGCTCTGCCAACCTCTGGTGAAGAACAGAAGATGGGCCAGTCCCTCCTGAGGATCCGCCAGGCCGGACGCGTGATGGACTCTCCTCTTCGCAAGGCGGGAGAGGCTGGATGTGCCCTTCCCTGCAAACTGCACGTGGCCAAGCCAGGTTGGGGGCCTCCCTCCTGGGCAACACACCCCACCGCCTTCTGCCCTGTGCTGTGCCAGGCCAGGCATGGCACCTCAGGCATCAGACAAGCAGCTCTGGATACGATCGATCCACTGCTGGGCCAGCTGCACATCCTGGGCACAGAAATTGTAAACCCGCTTTATTGTCTTCACCTGCCAAGAAGGAGAAGTGCAGTCCTGAGAATGAGGGGCACGGGGTCAGCCCACACCGGCCACTTTTCACCCTGACCCTCAACTGGGCCACCCTCTGTCAGGTGCAAGGGTCACTTACATCGAAGAAAGCTTTTTCATCCACCATCTTGGGGGCTCCCATGGTGGGGGTGCCTGGCGTGATGGCCTCCACCTCAGCCAGGTCAATCACCCCTTTGCACTCTGTGTCCAGGTTGCTGTCATAGTATCGCAGCTGGAAGAAAGGGAGGGAGGGAGGGAGGGAGGGCCAGAGGTCAGAGCTGTACCAATTCACCAGCCAGGCGGAAAGGGTCCCTTGGCCAGCAAAGCACTGCCAACCTCCCCCTACCTGATGCTTGGTTTTATCCAGGACAAACCAGCGCAACTTCCAGGGCTTCATGAAGGCCCCTTTCTTGTAGAGGGAGCCCTCATAGGAACTGTGGAGGAAAAGCATCTTGGTCAGGAGGAGGGAGAGGAAGTCGATGGGCTCCATCCCACCTTGCGCCCAACCCAGACCCTCCCAAACCACCCATCCGCACCGATTCTCGCTCTCGGCCATCTGGAACTGGCTGTAAAGCGTGCCAGTGCTCTTTCGACCACCTTGCTTCCCACTCGAGGGGGTGGACGAGCTGCTGGTTTCACTGTCCAGGCTGAGGTTTAAGGTGGAGCTGCCACTGCCCGCCTCCTGCAGGTAGACGCCGAGTGAGCGCCGCTGGTGCGACAGGCTGGATGCCATCAGGAGAGAACTGGGTGCTGCCTGCGGGAAACAGGTGGTCCGAGGAAGGAAGACAAAAAGCAGCCCCTCCCCCCACAACCCCTCCCCCCCCGTCCCATGTGCACAGCCGGACTCCGTACTTTACTGTCCAGCACGGAGCCCTCCGACTGCTGGAAAGCCTTCACTTTGTCCCAAGTCTCCTTCCAGCGCTCTGGCACCTGGCCCAGCTCCATCTCCAGATTCTGCACCTCCTGGAACCGGGAAGGGGGTGGACAGGACTGGTCAAGGCTGCCTGCTAAGTCCCCTCTCCTAGAACCAGAGGGTCCCAAAACCCAAATCCTTCACCAATTTCTGCTTGCAACTAATCGGAAAAAGTAAAAGTAATTTGTTTTTTTTTTTTTTCTTATTAAGGATTTCCAAACTTCAAAGTGTAAGTATATGCTGAATTTTAAAGAAACTATCAAAATGGATCTCAATAATTTAGTCAGAGTAGAACAGCTTCAACTGAGCAAATTCATTTTTCCTTTTCTGATCCAAAAAGAAAAAGAAAAAAAAGAACATTGTATGTTTTCCTTTGAAAAGCTGCATGGAAACCACCAGATGCCAAATCTCATGGCGAACCTGAAAGGCAGCCCAGTTTGTCTGCTTAGTTGGGGCCTTAACCTTCTTCCTCTCTTCGAGCAGCAGCAAAGGAAACCCGGCTTCAAGGCTTGCAGGGGGTGTGGGTGCTCTGAGGCCCCCAATTTAAAGATGGAAGGTACATCTGCTTGGCGCTCTGGTGCACCATTCCCCACAGAGGCCACTTAAGAATATTTTGAGTCACTATGAACTCCCCTCTCATTTTGAGCATGCAGGAATCTCCCCCCCCATGGCCTCCCCACGAAGCCCTGTGTGGTAACAGGAGTAGCAGCCACTCTCACTCTGGAGGGGCTGCGGAGGGGGCCATGGAGGAAGGCCAGCCCTTGGGAGAGTTCAAGACCTTCCTCCAATGGACCGGGATGATGTGGCGCCTCCCGAGCTCTGTCCAAAGGCTGCTGCCAGGACAATGACTGCGGGCCATCCCTCTGCAGGCCCACCCCACCCAAAAAAACCCCAGGCCCAGCACGGCTCCTCACCTCCAGCAGCCGAGAGATGGCGTCTGGCTCCACCCGGCGGCAGCTGTCGTAGCAGGGCCAAACGATCTTGCGATGGCTTTGGGGGGTGCTGGTGTCCTGCTGGCCAGCCTCCTCACTGAGCTCCCCCTGTTCCTGCACCAGCTCCCAGTCATAGGACGGCCCCTCCGCGAGAGCCTCGTGGGTGTAGTAGTCCCACACCTTCAGGCTGGATATGTTGCTGTACGGACGCAGGACCTGAATGCAAGGCAGGCAGGCAGCAGCTGACGCGCCGTCCAGCCCGACCCCCAACACTCCCCCCCCACCCAGGGCCACCACTGGGTGGCACAACTCACCTCCCCATCCTCGGGGGCATACATGTAGTTGAAGAAGACAGGGGACTTCTTGTTCAGCCGCTCCACATAGTCCCAAACGGACCGGTAGGGTTGGGGGCCCTTCCGCTCCCCTTTCTCTTCATACAAGAGACCTGCAAGCAGAAACCAGTTCAGAGCTGGCCAGTCCTGGTGGCCTCCCGCCGGCCCCTCAGGTCCCACCCGCTTTACCCAACTCCAGGCGCTCGTAGTCAGAATCCAGGAGGAAGGTGCGGAAGCGGTTGGACACATAGTGGTAGCTGAGGAACTTCAGGTAGTACTGGCTGAACTCAAACTCCATGGGGAACTGTGTGTGAATCTGCAAGAGACCCAGGAGGTCATCAGGAGGAAGAAGGGGAGGCTGAGGGAGGCATGGCAGGACCAGCGGGGCCTCTCTCTCTCTCACCTGATGGACACAGTCCAGAAACTGGAGGAAGATGGGCGTAAAGCCATTGCCCTGACTGGCCAGGGTCTGTGCTCCGCGATGGGCAAAGCGATGCCCGAAGGACAGCCATTCCTTCTCCACCAGGAGCCGGAAACCTTCCATGGTGCGGTAATAGGGGTCCGAGAGCAGCTGCACGAGAGAGACCACCTGAGGGGGAGAGAGGCGGGTCAGGGGGAGCCTCGGGGCCCAGGCCGGGCCACTTCTGGGAGGGGGAGGAGGTCTGCTGACCTGGGTGGTGATGTCCCAGCCGTCCTCCAGGCTGACCAAGACCGACGAGCCCGTGTCCAGCAGTTCCACTACAAGCACCGAGATCTGCAGGATCTTATGGATCTGCCATAGACGAAGGGAGGAAGGGAGGAAGGAAGGAAGGGTGGCTGAACAGCTGCAGAAGTTCTCCTTCCCAGCCCTTTTTCTTTCCTTTTCCACCTTGAGGCTTCCAGGCAGGTCTCCCCTGCCTGGGACGCAGCTGCCTTGAATTCAGGGGCAGGGTCTCCCAGGGACCCCAGCAGCAGCAGCAGGCTTGCTCCGCTTATTGCTTCCCCCTGAGTTGCTCCCCATGGGCACCCCTCCCAGGTTGGCTGCTGTCCTCCCCGCTCGGCCCTGGCCCAAGGGAAGGGGATAGCTGTGCTGGGGCTGCTTCAAATCCCAACCTCCTGCCAGAGCCCCTTTGACGGGAGGTGGTCAGGCACACAAGCAGCCCCAGCCGGTCTCGGCCCCTTCGAGCACTCCCCGGAGTCTTTGAGACAATTATCGGCCCCACTGATCTGGCAGCTGAACGGAGCCGAGGAGCCCCTCACAAGCAGATCGATTTCAGCCCCATGGCTGTGTTTCCCTTGGGAGTCCTAGAAAAGGGGTCATTAAACCCTCCCTGCCCCCCCAGGAGGGCTCCAACACCCAAACGAAGGGAACGGCCCCCTCCTGGAGTGGCTTCTCTGCCAGCTGCTCTGATCCCAGGGCCATGACTGGAGTCGGAGAGGTCTGCCTCCTCTCCCCCTAGTGCCCCCTGCTCCCCCCCCCGGCAAGGGCCACCCCATCCCCAAAGCTCAGGGCAGCCGAGGCCCTGGAGGAAGGGCTGGCAGGCACAGGGGCTCCTCTGCCTCCTTTCCCCTCCCTTTTCCCTCTTCTCTGGTTAGGCCACCCCCGCCCCAAGATCTGTCTGCAGTAGGTGAACAGGTGATAATCCTCCTCCCTGTAATCCAGAATTTCTCCTTCCACTCCTCCCCTCCACTCTGGGAGATAACCTTCCTCCACACTGGATGGGGGTGTAGCAGCCGCTCCTCCCCCCTCCCCCCCTTCAAGCCCCGCTGCTTCTCCCTCCACCTCCTCCTCCTCCTCCTGCACTTGTTGGAGACTCCGATTCCCACCATCCTTTCCTCTTGGTTCTCCCGTTCATAATTCACGCCATAATTCCCTGCACCCACCCGACTGATGCCAGCTGCTCACCGTCCCCACCAGGACCCCAAGCCCATCTTTAATGCTGCCCGGTCTTTGTTTTCGAGGAGGTCTCTCTTCAGGCATTGGGGTATTTGTCTGATTTATGCAGCTGCCCATCTCACGCATATGTGACACCAGGCGGTTTACAGTTAAGATGAATTACAGAATGTAAAAACCCAAACAACCAAGAGCTGGGCATCATCCAAACAACCATCAGTGCAACTGGGAGTCGGCCTCCACCCCACCTGCACCCCCCACGGCCCCACCTGATCCCAGAGGGGGCCATGTTCCCAATGGCCAGGGCCATGGCAGGAGAGGCTCCCCTTCTGCCCCCAGGGGGGACAGGCCTGAGTTGACGACACCCTGAGGCTGCCCCTCCGGCTGGGTCAGTAGCATGCGGAGGGGCAGTTGGGAGAGGCTTAAGCCAGGAAAGTCATAACCCAAGACACGCCTGTTAACCCTCCCCCCTCCCCCACCCCCCATGTCTGGAAAGAAGAATCTCAACCTTCAAGCCACCTCCCAAAATATTTAAATATTGTTAAACCATAATTAGAACAAAGCCCCTATCTCAACCGGGTAGTAAAGCAGCCCAATGCCTGAGAAAAAGGGAAGCTTTAATAATAACCTACAAGCCACGCATGTCCTGAGGGCTGCCTGCATCGGTGGCCTGCCAGAGCCTCGGCCAGCCCCTCTCTAGTTCCCGCCTCCCCCAGCCTTTGAGGCGTGAGGGCGGCTGCCTTGGTCTGCTGGGGGAGACAGAGATGGCACGGCCTTTACAGCCTCCAGCAGGCAAGGGTGTGTGTGCGTGCTTCGTGCAGGCTGCCTTTCTGGTCAGAAAGACTGGCCAGGGCAGTCAAGGCCAGAGGGGAGGGGTCAAAGCCAGTGGGGGGCGGGGCGGGGAGGAGGATGGACCTCAGGTGCTCTGCCACTGACCTGCACCAGCCACTCTGACTCCTCCAGGGAGCGCAGGTAGGTGGGGCCGGCCTCTGGGGAGGGGCTGCCAGGGACGCAGGCCTTCATCAGCTTCTTGAAGCTGCTCTTGACCTGCCGCGCGTCAAACACCTCGATGGGCACCATTTCCCAGTGCTGCAAAGGATCCGGCTTTATTCCCTGGGAAGCACAAAGAGCAGCTCTTTATTTCCACAGGCAGTTTTTGGCACCACCACCCCTTCCGGCACTCCAGCCCTTGTGAGGGCTGAGAGGGGAAGGTGACAATCTCCCATGGCCCAGCCCAGCCGAAGAGTACCCGCAACTGGGACTTGTCTCCGATTATGTACAGCTGGCGGAGGAATCCAGCTTCTGAGGGAGACCCGTTGGGCTGTGCCCCAAATTCTTTCCCAGCCAGTCGGGACCCGATCTCCATGTTGAGGGCGTAGCTGCTTAAACGGCCCCCGGCTCGGATGCTGCCCCACTTGCCTGGAAGAAGGATGGTGCCTATCAGGAAACACAGCCCCTTTGGAGCAAGCTGCCCTTCCAAAGCAGGACAGGATCCAGGGCAGGGGGGCCTTTCCTAAGAGGGGCCCCAAAGCACAGGGAGAGGCACGGAGCATGCAGGGAGGGTGCAGGACAGTTAGTGCAGAGACAGAGGTGGACGGAGGAGGAGGAGGGCCTGCCTGGCTGGGGATGGGGGGGAGCTGAGGGGGGGCGGCATGTGTTAGCCACGTGTGAGGGCCACCCAAGCGAGCTCGGTGGCCATACAGTACCTCGGGGGGAGTCGGGTTTCCTTGAGGCGGCACTCTTGGGGCTGGAGAAGGTAATTACCCTAGTTCTGTGACCTATGGCTGAGAGGGGACACGATGGAGAGGCATCTCAGCAGGGGGAGATGGGGCGGGGGGAACTGCTCACTCTCAGGGGGGGCAAGGGGTGGGGGGACAAACGACTTGATGGAGGAGCAGACAAAATGAATGACAAATGCCTGGGAGAGCTGTAGGCCAATCTGGGATCCCCCCGCCCCCACCACCACCCTGCTTTTGCAAGGAAGCCTCCATCGCCCGAAAGCCACCCCTTCACCAGCCAGCAAATGAGGAGCAAGCCAGGGGTGGTGACAGAGGCAGCTGCCAACATCTCACCTCCACGGCTCCCCGTGCTGGACCCTTCGTCTCTCCCGCCCATCACCTGCTTCATAAGGGACCCCAGCTTGGGCTGCCGCTTCTCAGATGAATCTGTAGCGCCAAGAGAAGGCGGATATTCCCACCAGGGCTCAGGAGGGCAGCCTCTCCCTCCCCCTCCCCCGGGAAACACCCCCTCTCCTTCTCCTCCTGCCTTAGATCCCGCAAGAGGGCAGAAAGCCCTCCCCAGCTGGCTAACACACACCCCCCCCCGATCCCCTGCTGCTGCTGCTGCTGGACCCCTTTCTGGGCAGGCAGTGTGGTGAGTGAGGGCAAGGTCCCAGTTGCCACAGGCCAGCCATTCCAGGTGGTGCCAACACCAGTCAGACAAACGAGAAACGAGGGTGGGTTGTGCGGAGCAATGAAATGGGGAGGGCACCTGCTAGCGAATGCGATGGAGACGCCCCCCAGCAACACGCGATTCACCTGGCCGAGGCTTCCTTCCCTCGGCCTCACAGGGCTACATCAGCTGCGCACCCAGAGCAGCTCCTGGAAGTGGCCACAAAGGTGCAAGAAGAGCAACCGGCCTTCCTTGACCAGCCTCCAGCGCAAGGCCACCTGCCCACCCACTCACCTGAGTGGCTCACGTGGGCAGAGCTGAAGCCGCCACTGAGTGTGTTGCGCCCACCGGCATCCGCATAATGGGGCATGGAGTGGATGATGGCTTGCAAGTACTTCTCTTGCTCCAGACTGGTCGAGTCTGCCTGGGAGGGGCCTGGAAAGAGAGGCAGGAGGGGAGGACCTCAGGGGAGGGGAGGGCAGGAGGAAGGAACCACAAGGAGACCCGCCCCGGAGGTACCTGTGGCAGGAGCATTCTGAGACTTGAAGAGACCCACCACGCCCTTCCCGTGCAAGCCGCCCGACCGCAGCAGCACCGCTTTGGTGCGCGAGTTCCGCCAGCAGACCACTGGGAAGCGGTTCTGCCGATAGCAGCGCGAGATCCGCTGAACCGTGTTGTCCTGGATGCCTTGTGGAATGATCAGCAGTCCTGGGTAGCTGTGGAGGCAAAGCAGAGCCTGTAACCCCAGCATGACGATGTGGGCAGGAGACAGGTGCACATCCATGGAGACTCCAGACGCAAATCACCTGGAGAGGAAGCAGCTACTCCAGGGCTTCTCAGACCTACCAGCTCGGCCACATCAAGCATTTCCACCAGGCAGGCCTACCCTGGGGCCTGGGACAAT
>CM019154.1:53549502-53648673 GCA_009733165.1 Naja naja
TGTCTCTTCCTGAAAAGCTCCCCCACCCCCCGCAAATCTAAGCAGATGGTTGGGCTTGGGCTGTCCCAAGGACCCCCTTGGGGTCTGGCTCTTAGGATGGCCTATGTTCAGGACACGGGGACCTTTCTCCTGCCCCCTGGCACTCTCTCCCAGAAGCCTGCACCACTCTAGTGACCCCTTACCTAGCGGGTCGGTGGGTGTGCCCTTGAAGATGATGCGGTAGGTGGTAAGGAAGACCGCTCCTTCAGCCGGAAGCAGAGGAGGCCCCCCAAGGCTGCCCCCAGCGCCTTCTTCCCTGCCGTCGGGCACCAGGTAAACGCGCAGACCGCCCATCACGCTCTCCTCTCCAATCAGCAGGTTGGGCTGGAGGAGCTTGGGCTACGGGAAGCAAAGCCTGCTCACCTCTAGCCAGAAGACCAATGAGCCTGCAGGAACTCAGGCTGCCCCACTCCTGCGGGCAGCTCCTCCCCAAGGCACCCAGGCTGGACTTCTCACCTTCTGTATTGGAGGGAGCCTCTTGCTCTCTCGGTGCACGGCATCCAGGGTCTCGATGTGCATCTGGACAATGTCTGGGGGTTGCAGGAGAGCAGGCGATGAGAGACCCTCTGCGGGCCACCCCCGTCCCCTCCCGATCACTCTCAGTTTGGGGGGCACCTGCCTGGGATCATGACATGCAGCCCCTTGAGGTGCTCGTTGGTGACGCCGCTCTCTGTGCAGACCTTGTCCACAAAGCGGTTGATGAACCGTACCACATAGTTGGCCACATCGGAGCTTTCGGCGTCCTCAAAGCCACTTTCGGTGTCATAGCTGTCCGCCACACTGCCAGCGATGCTGAGAAGGGAGAGAGGCCCCTGAGCACAACCTCTTCCCGCTCCGCCCCGCCTGCGCCTCCGCCCTGCCCTCGCCTGGCTCAGCGGGACGCTACCTGCTGGTGATTAAGCTGTTGCTGACACTCTCGGCATCTCCCAGTCCGGCGCCCCGCAGGAGCCTGTTCTTGCTGGTGTCCAGAGGCAGCAGGAGGTAGCTCATGCGGTTGGCATAGTGAATGGCCTGGCTGAAGACAGTGCTCTCTTCCTTCTGAATGAGCTCCTGCTGCTTCTCCCGGCTCATGGTGGGCCAAAGACGGCACTGCACGGCAGCGATATCGAGAGCCGACTCCTCCTCGGCCATCTGGGAACCAGGGAATCAGACTAGCTGATGAGCCGGGAGGCGGCTGCCTCAAAAGCCCCTCCCTCTCTGCTCCTTCCGAGCTCAGCCCTACCTTCTCAGCACAGTCCTCCTCGTTAGTCTCCACGTAGAGAGCACGGATGTGGTTCTGGACGTCACTGTAGAACATGGCTTCCCAGAACTGAAGGTTGGTCCACACCAGGTGCTCCTGCACACAGCTGTAAGCAAACTGGGTGATTCCTGGGCTGAGTTTCTGGAGGACAGCAAAAGAAAAGGAAAGAAGGAGTGCCTTGAGCAGAGGATACCCGTCTCCCTTCCCTCCTCGGCCACTGCAATCCCACCACTGCCAGCCCGGCTACTTACGCGGCAAAAGGCGGTGACCAAGGGCAGAAGTGCAGCAGCAACCCCATGCTCATCCGTGGCATTGCAGTCCTGTGGAGATAAGAGCCATGCTGCAGTTCAGCCCCAAGGAAGCCGGGCACTGGGGTGGGGAAGGGGTCCCCAGGCCTCCAGTCGCACCTGCAAGCAGCAGTTCATCATCCGGACAATGAAGTCAAACTGCTGGTGGTCCAGCATGGCCCTGTTCTGCTGCACGTGCAGGTTCAGCTCCTGGGTGAGGCAGTGGCGAGCGGCCCGGCTCTTCATGGCTCGGAGCACAGCTGGCAGGAGCTGCAAGGCAAACGGGGGCAGTGCTCAGCAGGGGCCCTGCATCTCACTCCCACTCACCCCCCCAGCCTGTTCTGCTCTGGGGAAGCCTGAGGCCAGCAGGGAAGGAGGCTCTGCTATTGGGGGGGGGGGTCTCTTTGCAGCCAATTCTCCTCCCCCTCCCCCACCCAGCAATATTGTATTCTGGGGATTCTGTCCTGCTCTCCTCCACAGGTCAAAGGAAAGGCATCCAGCAACTGGTCCGGCTCAGGTTTCAAGCTTCAGTTTTATAGATAATGGGCCCTCCTTTTTAAAAAATTTCTACAATGGAAGTATTTTAGTGCAAAATGCACTCTAAAAGTACAGGCTTCTGTTGGAAACCCTCAACCCCGCCCCGGCTCTCACTTTTTTGGCTTCCAGCATCTTGCTTTCAAAGACAAAGGAGATGCAGTTCCTGACCACCTCCAGCCGACGGGCACTGTTGGCCAGCAGCAGCCCGTTCCGCTCCATGAGGGTCCCTGGAAGGAAGAAAAGCCAGCCTCTGGTTTGGAGTCCCGGGAAAGGGCCCCCTCCTGCCCGCCTCCACGGGGCCACCTGGGCCAGAAGTGGGCAGGAGAACAGCCAGCAGCATCCTCGCCTCACCCAGGCCAGCGGGGGCATTCAAGAGCCTCCCTGCTTGGCAATCTCTCTCTGAGCTGCACTTAAAGCTCCGCCGTCTCCTTTTGCTGAACCTCAAAAAGGAGACTGAGGAGCCGGCACAGATGCAGGCAGAGGCAACCGGAACAGCCAGGAGAGGAGAGCAGCTCCCTCGATAGGAACGGCCGGGGAACACGGAGGCTCCGGAGTGCAGACTGAAGGCAGGGAAAGGGGAAGCAGGTCATTACGAAGCCACCCATGAGAGAGCCATCCAGTGAAGCTGCTGTCACCACATCCAGACAAGCGGGAAGTGGTGGCACCGCATCTCCTGAGACAGGGGCCTGGCCACCAGGGTCCTCGATGACCACGGCATGACCCACAAGGCGAGAAGGTCCTTGCCAGCTCCTGCCTCGGGGCTCCTGTCTTATTAAACCCGGCAGGAGTTATCCAAAGGGAAGGCCGGGTCCCTCTGGAGCCCACCCTGCACGCAGGAGAGAAGGCCGGCAATCCCTTTCGGAACTGGGCCGACTCTGACTCAGGCTGGTCCTTTTAGTTCTCCATGTTTTAGATGTGCGCCCTGCTTTTCTCCACTGCCCCAGAGAGAGAGAGAGAGAGAGAGGCTGGGTTGAGGGACCAGCCGGAAGGCTCTGCCTGGTTCTCCCCAGGGCCTCTCCCATCATTACTTGTTTCTCTAAATGCCTCCGAGCCACTCGTAGGCTCAGCCTGGAGCCCTTGCTCCAACCACCAAGCCCCTGGATTCACCAAGGGGCCATGCTACCCCAGGGGCTGCTGCCCTCTTGGCACTAGCCACTGGCACCCACATACCCAGGGGCGGCCCAGATGGCACCATGGCTTTCTTCTCCGCCTTCACCAAAGGAGGCGCCGTCTGCTGTTTGGCCGTGGCCTGGTCAACAATCCACTGGATGGTCCCTTCGTCCAAATGGGGGAACGGCCTCTGGTGCAGGCGCAGGTGGCAGCCCTCCGTGGGCTTCTGAACCTTGTGCATCGTCACTGCTGGGTAAGGGTTCTCCTGGACCAAGAGAGGCGGCAGCAGAGAGAGGTCAAGGACGCAGCCCTGAAGGACAGCAGCCCAGGCAGCGCTAGGACCAAAGCTCATCACCACCCAAGCAAGTTGAGCCCTCGGGAAGTTTCTCCAAATATCCAGCCAAGGTCGGCATCTCTCCTGCTCCCCACAGAACCAGGCAGACCCCCGATGTTTACGGGACAATCCGCTTGACAAGACTTGCCTGAGCAAAACCAGGGATGTATAGTTGGATGCCAAAAAGCAACCTGCTGATTTGGAGAATGTGTGTGCGTGTGCGAGAGACCGGGGGGGGGGGATGGAGGGAGGGGAATCCCAGCCAAGCGCCTATGCAGTGTGGGGGCCTGCATCTCCTGCCCAATCCTCAAAGTGGGAACAAAATCAGGAGATGCTGGGGGTGGGCAAAGATGCCACGGAGGGCATCTGACTGCATGGCTGGCACACTTCCTTACACCCAGGGCTATGTCGGCGTACATTTTTGTACAGCTGCTCTGCCAGTTCCTTGACATGGCGTAGAACCTTTGCCTTGCTTCCTTCATCGGCCTGCATCCGTTTGGCTTCACTGGCCACAAGCTAAGAAAGAGGAAAGGAAGAAAGGTTTTATTTCAGCACTCTTAACGCACACATACACACACGCTCACTGATCAGCTGGAGCATCGGGGGGGGGCACCTCAGAGTCCTTCCCCACAAGCATCTCACCTCATCGAACAAGTCCGTCTCCCGGTAGGGGGGCCCCCTCTCGGTCACAAAGCCAGCGAAGGCCATGCCCTCCAGCACCTTGGGGAGGAACTCATCCTCCACCAGCCCCCTCTGCCCCAGGAAGGCGGCCTGCAGCAAGGGAGAGAGAGAAGCCTGGGAAGGGGGCCTGTGCTGAGGGGGAAGGCCAGAGGGAGGTCCACAGAACAGCCCTCTCCTGAGAAAGGGACTGCGGCACCCACTGCCCCGGCTGACAAATGGACCTGTCCCAGCTCTGGACGAGGGAACTTCCTCTCCGGATGAAAGAAACCTCCCCACACACACACACACCTTCCATCATGCTGGGTGTAAAAGCCTGGAACCTCAACTCAGAGCTCCATCAAGTATTGGACGCCTGGGACACATCCCTGCTAAAGGCATCCTGAACAAGCTTTCTACCCTGGGTGGACCAGACAGAATTTGCCCCCATGGCTGCTCACTCTGGCCACTCTCCTCCACAGCCTACCTACCTTGTGGAAGCGAATGACTGGCTCCGGGTGAATACGGATGATGTGCAGGCACCAGCGGTAGCCCTGCAGCAACTGGGCGAACAGGCGGAGGAAGACTGCCCGGATCTCCTTATCCTGCAGCCACAGGGGCGAGGGAGAAGATCAGAGGCAAATGGGGAGGAGCATCGGCCGTGGTCCTGAGAGACCCCTGCACCCTGCAGCCCTTTGGCAGAGCTGTGCATTGAGCATCCCTGCAGCCCAAGGAAGACTCAGGATGGAGAAGCCCAAAGCCAAGCAAGTCAGCTTTTCGGCAGCATGCTCTCTCTCATTTACCTGCATCTTGAGGGAGGAAGCAGAGATGGTGGAGGGTGGGAAGGCCAGATCTGCCATCTCCAACTCTGGGTCCAAGACCTGCTCAAACAGGGATTCATTCAAATGGGGGGTGTCTCCATCGCCCTCTCTCCAGAGCCACCACTTGTAAAGCAAATGCAACTTACACGTCTGATTGTGCTGTACCTCTCCCCCTTCTTACACTCCAGTGAAATCGGGGAGGGGCCTGCCTGACCCACCTCCCAAATGTCATCTGGTTGCTCTGGACCTTGGGAAAAAAGTGCCTTTTTGCCAAGGTAGCAGTTTTTGCCTATTTCCACTGAGATCACCTTCCTTACTCTCTACAGCGGCCTTGGAGAAAGCTCTTCTCAGTTCCGTCACTCTGCCAGTCCCCAACCCAACCGCACTGGACACAAGGCAAGGTGTCCTTTCAGCTGTCCCAGTCCTATGGCTTAAAAGCTGCCCTTGTCCACTTTTTGTGCAGTTAATAAGAAGAGGCTAAAAGTGACGCAATTTCAGGGCCGTTTTCTGAGACTGCATGAGATCCCACTGGCACTAGTGATTCTAGGCTTTGTCTACGTTGATTCTTCTATGCTGCCCAGAGTCCCCTCTGTGAATGGGACAGGCACATAAAGGTGATCGACATGCAGGTAAGCAGACAAGTAAAAATAGAGTTCTTAGGACGGAATGGGCAACTTCGGAAATGTCTGATTAAGCCAGGAGAGGCAGGGTTAAGAACCAACACAGATACTCATCACACACTACTCCCTTTTGAGTTATGGGGAGCAGAGAGAAGGAGCAAGGAGCGGTCAGCCTACAAAAAAGGGGATGGGAGGGAGGAAGGAAGTGAACTCGGAGGTGGCTTCTACCCACCCTGTTCACACCTTCCTTCCTCTGGCAAACCGTCTTCGCTTCCACTGCACCATAAGCTCCTTCCCGCACTCCTTGCCTTCGTTTCCTTAAATTCCCTGCCTTTCGCATTGGCTCAGCCCGCCTCGTCTTCCTGTTCGCTCTCCCTTCCTGCCTTCATTTGGGGGGGGGGGGAATCAGAGTTTCCTCGGGCTGGAACCCCACCCCACCCCTCAGACGTTACTCTTTCCTGGCTGTGGCTCATCCACCGCCTCCCTCAGGTACCCTGAGATTTAAGGAAAGTATTTTACTATATTCATTTTTCTTTCGCCTGACGTATTCACTTCCGGGCCACAGGATAGGCAGAAGTATGTTAATTATACAAAGACATTTTTCTTTCTTCTGGAAGCGCGGAACATAAATGGAGCAAATTATCTATCTATCTATCTATCTATCTATCTATCTATCTATCTATCTATCTATCTATCTTATATGCTGCCCTATCTCCCTAGGGACTTAGGGCAGCTCACATATAAACACACAATACAAAAGTTAAAAGAAGTTAAAAGATTATTAAACACAATTCGACCAAATAGTATTAAAACCCCATCACAAGACATTTAAAACTAAGCCCCCCCTCCCCTCAGTCCAGGCCGGATTGTTCGAATAACCAAGTCTTTAGACCTCGGCGGCAGGAGCGGAGGTCGGGGGCCAATCGTAGCTCCAGGGGAAGCTGGTTCCATAAAGTGGGCGCCCCCACAGAGCAGGCCCTACCCCTAGGGACCGCCAGCCGACATTGTTTGGCCGACGGTACCCCAAGGAGGCCGTTGGTGGGTGCACACTGGGCGATGGGTATTCGATGCTGGCAGGAGACTTTCTTGCAAGTACCCCAGCCCTAAGCCATGTAGGGCTTTATAGGTAAGAACCAGCAGCTTGAATCTCAAGTGGAAGGCAACCGGTAACCAATGCAGCTCGCGCAGGAGGGGTGAAACATGGGAGTATCGGGATACCCCCATCACAACCCGCGTGGCTGCATTCTGCACAAGTTGAAGCCTCCGCATGGTCCGCAAGGACAGCCCCATATAGAGAGCATTGCAGTAGTCCATCCTGGTGAGCTGAGTGACTGTCGTGCGCATCTCGGTCCCGGTAGGGGCGTAACTAGCGCACCAGGTGAACCTGGGCAAATGCCCCCCTGGTCACGGCTCCCACCTGCTCCTCCAAACTGAGCCGTGTATCCAGGAGGACCCCCAAGTTGTGGACCCTTTCCACGGGGGGCAACACCTCTCCCCCCATGTCTAAAGATGGAATATTCTGGATCATCCAAGATGCCGGTACGCATAGCCACTCGGTCTTGGCTGGGTTGAGCTGGAGCCTGTTCCTCCCCATCCAGATCCGCACCGCTTCCAGGCAACGGGACATCACGGGGAGGGCATCACTGAGTTGGTTTGGGGTGGAGATGAAGAGCTGGGTATCATCAGCATATTGATGATACCTCACCCCAAAGCCATGGATGATCTCACCCAGCGGCTTCATATAGATGTTGAACAGGAGGGGAGAGAGGACCGACCCCTGGGGCTCCCCTGGGGCACCCCGTGAGGGGCTGCGGAGCCGACCTCTGCCCTCCTGCCAACACCGATTGCGAACGCCCCGAGAGGTAGGAGAACCACCAAAAAACGGTGCCCCCCACCCCCAACCCCCAAGGCGTCGCAACAGGATACCATGGTCGATGGTATCAAAAGCCGCTGAGAGGTCTAATAGGACTAAGACAGAGGAAAAACCCCTGTCCCAAGCCCTCCAGAGATCATCCACCAGCGCGACCAATGCCAACTCCGTGCTGTACCCGGACCTGAAACCTGATTCGTATGGATCTAGGTAGTCAGTTTCCTCCAGGAACCTCGGAAGCTGAGATGCCACCACACTCTCAACAATCTTCACCACAAAGCGAAGGTTGGAAAGTTGTTCAAAACAGCTGGGTAAAAGGGAATGTTCAATATGGGAATGTAAATAAAGAATTTACTTTTTATTCAAATAGACATGAATCATGGTCAAGAATAGATATAGTATGGGCATCTGCAAATATGCTCTCCGATATAGAGAAAATTCAAATTGAAAGTGGGACCTGGGCGGATCACAATCCACTGATAGTTGCCTGGAAAGGACAGAGGAGAAGATCTAGATGGACATTAAACAATATGATTCTGAAAGAAGAATTTAAAAAGAGAATTGAGACAGAACTTATCTTTTTTTTCAAGGAAAACAGAAAAGAAGATACATCATTACAAACTCATTGGGATGCGATGAAGGCCTATACAAGAGGTTTGACAATTGACTATATAAGGAAAAGAAATATTAAACGGAAGAAGACATTCAAAATATTGGAAGATGATTTCATGAAATTGGAAAAAGAACTACAACAATCACCGCAAGGGAAAGATATTAAAAGGAAAATGGATGTGATTAAACATAAAATGGCTTTAATGGATAAGGAAGAAGTAGCTCAAAAGATTAAAGGCGCCAAACAAAATTATTTTGAAAATGCTAATAAGCCAGGAAGATGGTTAGCGTATAAAATTAGAAAGGAAAGAGAAACAAAGAAAATTAGCCAATTAACAGATGGAAAAGGGAATATACAGTGTGGGAATGATGAAAAGAAAAAAAATATTCGAGACTACTATGAAAAACTCTACTCTCAAGAAGACATTCTAGAAGAAAAAATTGAACAGTATTTACAAAAGACAAGATTACCACAGATACCTAAAGACATCGAAAGAATGCTAGAAGGGAACATAACCATGATGGAATTGACAGAAGCCTTGAAGAAACAAAATACAGGAAAAGCACCAGGCCCAGATGGTTTACCGGCGGAATTCTACAAGACCTTCCAGGAAGTGTAAAGCGCTCCCCTTCTAGAAGTGATGATGCAAACATTACAAGAACAAGGAATAAAAATGAATTGGTTTTCATATTTGCAAATACAATCCAGATATGATGAGGATGTTAGGACTGAAGGTATTTATAAAAAGCAAACTGAACTAGATAAAATTTTGATGGGTACGAATGAAAAAGTGATTTAAAAACTCTACGGTCATTTATTAGAAGTTAGAATGGAAGAGGAACAGGTTAAGGAAACAATGATTGTTTGGGGGGGGGAAATTGGTTATGGCATAGATTTAGAGATGGGAAACACTGTGGGATCAGAATTATAAAATGACAATGTCAACTGCATATAAAGAAAATTTGTATAAGATGTTTTACAGGTGGCACCTATCCCCGAGAAGGATTGCAAGAATGTTTAAGGACAAATCGGATAAGTGTTGGAAATGTCATCAGATACCCGGCTCCTACTACCACATGTGGTGGACTTGCGCTGATGCTCAAAGATACTGGACTAAAATCCACATGTGGTTGGAAAAAATGACACAACAACATATAGACCTGAAACCTGAGATATTCCTGATGGGAATTGTACCAGAGACACTTAACAAAGAACTGAAATATTTGATTGTTAACGTACTGACAGCAGCCAGAATTGTATTTGCTAAAAACTGGAGAAATGATAAGACACCTACGCAGGAGGAAGTGATTAAGAAGATTTTGGACTGTGCCAAAATGAGTAGATTAACATTTGAAATCAGGGACCAAGAATAAAAGCAGTTTTATAAGATATGGAATATGTTCTATCAGTGGTTAGATAAAAAAGTTTGGTAATATATGGAATATAAAGATAGAACTGTTGAATCAACATAGAGATTATAATATGGTAGAGGATTAATAACACTTGGAATCGATATGGATTTATGTGTTGTATGTTTGTTTGTTATGTTTGTTCTTTTTTTTTGGAAAAATAAAACCTTTAAAAAAATTGTTATTGATTTTTGTTTTTATGTTTGTTTGTTTTGTTTGTCTTTGGAAAATAATAAAAAATTTTTTTTAAAAAAACAGCTGGGTAAAGGACCCCTCACCCAACGAAGCGTTGACAACTGCCTGGAGCCAGCCTCGTGTAACCTCCCGGGCGGCATACACCAGCCAGGAGGGACACGGGTCCAATAAACACATGGTGGAACTCAGCCTCCGCATAGCCCTGTCCACTTCATCTGGAGTCACAGGGTCAAACTCATCCCAGATCGTAACAGCAAGACCCGACGCTACTCCCTCGTCAGACTCTAGCCAGTCGGAGTCCAAGCCAGCTCGGATCTGAGCAATCTTGTCCTGCAGGTGGTGACTAAATTCCTCGGCCCATCCCTGCAAAGAGTCCCCCACCCCGAGGGAGCGAGCGACCCCAAACAGGGCGGCCGGGCGATTCTCTGCAGACAAAATGAGAGCGGAGAAGTAAGAGGACTTCGCTGCTCTCATTGCCGCCAGGTAAGTCCTTGTGAAGGATCTCAACTGGGATCGGTCAATTTCGGAACAACTGGACCTCCAACTGCTCTCTAGGCCAGCACTTCATCTCCCAGAGCTCCACAGAAAACCAAGGATGTAACCGGGCTCTGCAACGGGTCAGGGGCCGCAAAGGGACAACTCGGTCAAGAGCCTCCGAGGCAGCGTGTTGCCAGGCATCCACCAGGGCCTCAGCCGAGTTGTGAGTAAGGGAGGCAGGAAACAACCCAAGCGCCGACTGAAACCCCTCAGGGTCCATCAGGCACCTGGGACGGAGCCACCTGGTTGGTTCCATGTCCCAGCAGCATGGAGTGATGTGATGGAAGCCTAGCCGAAGGAGGAAATGATCGATCCATGATAGGGGTTGAATAGTTGGTAATCCCCCCCCAGATCATTATACCACTGTCCGGAGATAAAAACTAGGTCGAGTGTGTGTCCACCCTCATGGGTCGGACCCTGAATTATCTGGGTCAGGTCCATGGCCGTCATAGAAGCCAGGAACTCCCACTCCAGCCCTGACATCCCACCCAGAGAGGGGAGGTTAAAGTCCCCCAAAACAATAAGCTTAGGGAACTCCACCACCACTCCCGAGAGGACATTGAGCAGCTCGGGCAGGGCCGTTGTCACGCAGCTGGGAGAGGGCCCCAACAGGCCCAACTGACCCCCAGGGCCCAGCCTGAAGAGGAGAGACTCACACCCGCCTATCTGCAGGACAGTGACCTCCCTAATAAACCCCCACCCGCTCCCTACCCTGGGCCCGAGGTTGGTGTAGCACCCGGAAACCTGGGGGGCTTAAATCACACAGAGGGACCCCGCCCTCTGGCCCCAACCAGGTGTCCGTGATGCAAGCCAGGTCCACGGCCTCCTCCTCAATCAATTCATTGATGAGGGGGGCTTTATTCACCATGGACCTGGCATTGACATAAACCATCCTGAGCCCAGGGGCCTGACCTCCCCTACCCCCGGGGGAGCGGGAAGAAACAAGAGGGTTGGAGCACACCACCGCTCGTAAATAACGAGGGCGCACTCCCAGATACCGATCCGGCCCTGTTTCATCGTCCCCTGCCATTCCCAATCGCCGTGGGGATTTTAAACCCAGCCCCCTCCCCTGGAGCCTGGAGGCCCCCCCCCACCGCGGCCCCTACTAGGCCTGGACAACAGTCGAGAGTGAATTGGCGGAACCCCCCAAATTCCCGCCCAGACCCACTCTCCCCATCCCTCCCTAACCCATGTAAAAGTTTGGTTAAAAATTTGTGTAACCCACCCCTTATCCCCTTAAAACCCCGTTTTGCAGCATGCCACCTCTCAGGATTCCAAAATCCGTCATCAAGGTAAGATTTAGAAAGGCTGTCGGGCCACTCCAGGGATAGGGGGGCCCTCCTGAGGGCCCGCAACTCCAACATTGAATAGAAAAGTGAGGCCATTCTGTTCAGAGAACCCTAGAAGAGGATGGGGAGGAAAACACCAGATGATAAGAATAAAAGATAAAAGCCTGTACAGGTGAAACTCTCAATAAACAAGAGCTCCTCAGAAAAGGAAAGGAAAGGAAAGGAAAGGAAAAGAAAAGAAAAGTTTCACTTAAAAAAAATTAAAACAAGGCATAGTTTGCTTACATGAGGTTCTTATTAGGAAGAAAGATGTAAAATACTTGATTTGCAAAACTTTGGGAAGAATTTATTTCAGCATGACTTAAAAATAAACAAACAAACAGAGTGGTTTTACAGGTTAATCCCCAATTAAAACCAGAACTTGTATTGAGCAATGAATTTGGCAAATTTATTGGGGCGAAAGTTGAATTACATGGGATTGAAATGTAGGTTTTGAGACTTTACACCCAGGGGTGGGCTGATACCGGTTTTCCCCGGTTTGGGCGAACCAGTAAATCCCACTGCTGGCTGGCCCCGCCCACCTTGCCCTGATAGGGCTCACATGGAGGCTCAGGGAGGGCAAAAAACGGGCCTCCGGAGGGCCTCCGGAGCCCGGGGAGGCAGTTTTCTTGAGGAAAGCCTCCAGAGCCTGGGGAGGGAGAAAACAGGCCCCCTGCCATGGTGCAGGAGGCTGGCTAGGCCAGGCCCACCAGCCACTGGACAGAGAATCAGTTGCTAAAATTTTTGAAGCCCACCCGTTTACACCCCAAATGAACTTAAAAGGAACTTTTTACAAACAATTTATAAAACAATTCACAAGTTTTCCCTGTGAAAATTGGAGATTAGAATGAAATGATTTCTCCACTATTATACACAACATCTTTTCTTTTATTTGATGGATAATTCAGCAGTAGTGGAGACAGGCAATTCTAGAGATTGTAGTTATTTTTCAGAAAGGCATAGATCATTTTCAAGAATAGATATGATTTGGATCTCAAAAAATTTGGGTGCTAAAATTTCTAAAGTTGAAATTTTATCAAAGGCTTTTCCTGACCCATGTGTTTATTCATTTATTTATTAAATTTATCACCTGCCCATCTCACTATCCAAAGTGGCTAACAATGATTCAAAAGCATCAATGTTAAAATATTAAAATTAACAACAATTAAATAGAAGCTAAAAAACAATAAGATGAATGGTGCAGGGGTGGACCTTTGTTTCTCACTCAACGTTCCCCCTCCAGCACAGGGAGCCCCCCCAGCAGGGCAGCCAGCAGAGCCCAGACTGAATGACAGAAGGGTGCAGATGTTGCAGGGGGTCTTATTCCGTGCATATTCTGGGCAGATGTTC
Organism: Naja naja; assembly: GCA_009733165.1. NCBI lineage: Eukaryota > Metazoa > Chordata > Lepidosauria > Squamata > Elapidae > Naja > Naja naja. Next base: position 53,562,450 of record CM019154.1, read on the forward strand.
CTGCACACAATGCCAGCAATCTGGCTGTGCCATCCAGGATATGTTCTTCCTGCCTGCAAATTACACCCAGCCACTCTGCGCTGGACTGTTTCTAAGGCCTCTCTATACAGTCAGCGCCTTGGGTCCTGTCTATTTTATATATAAGTAAAATAACAGCAGCATGATTTCAGTATGCATAGCGGTGGAGAGATTTGACGTTACTTGCAATGAAAGAATGAATGGTGAAGTTGATGGAGCTGGCTGAGATGACAAAATTGACAGTTTGGATTAGAGAAAAAGAAAAGAATAGAGATAGAATAGAGAGAAAGAAATAGAGAGAAAAAAATTAGAGAGAAAAAGAATCTTGAGTTGAGGGACTCGCTTGCAAGCCGGGGGGTGGGGGTGGGGGTCTTCATCACAGGTAAATGCTATTTCCTGACACAGAAAAGGGGTGCCAAGAATGAACAAGGGATGAATAAATGTGGATTGGATGTTGAAGGGAATGGACAACATGCCAGGGCGGTTTGCTTACACCAAAAGAAAAAATGAGGATTAAATTTACAATCTGGGCTATGTTGACACTTGGGGTTTTGTTTTAATATGGGGGTTTTAAATTACTTATTCAGCTTATAACCTGTTTAATATAGTTTTAAGTAATTTATTGTTGTATTGTATTTTAGTGTGAGCCGCCCCGAGTCCTTGGGAGAGGGGGCGGCATATAAGTCGAATAAATAAATAAATAAATAAAAACACCAGGAAAACAAAGAATTGGTTGAGGGGAAAAGAGAATCTCAAAAGTTGTGGTTGGATGGAATTGAGGAGATCCTGAAAAAGAGGAAAGAAATGACAAAACAAAAGATAATGAAGACATTTATGACTTTAATTGCAACAAAGATGGTTGGCAAGGAAGGAAAGGTATGGAGAGACATTACCTGTATTTCCTTTTCTTTGTTTATCGTATGTTTTTATTATTTTTGAAGACTGTATCTACTCCTTTTCTATATTATCCCCAAAGTGAATAGTATGATGGCTATAAATGTTACGTAGTTAGGCACAATTTTGTTCTGTTTGGTTTTACCAGACTAAAACATTTGTTTCAAGTTTGCTTTGTTTGAAACAACCTATTAATCTGAAGGCAACAGTTTTCTCAACTCTTTCAGAAAGATATGGGGAGAAATAACTTAAACAAATATTCCATTTCTTTGCTTTAATGCTTTACTTTAATTTTGTTTTAATCAACTTGGTGACAATTTTTAAAAAGAATTTATGAACCACCTTATATGTCCAGCAATTTATGTTAAGATAGCTGAGCAGAAATACCTTGAAAATTTAGAAATGTTCCCCAAACAAAGAAATAAACAGAATTAAAAACCACCCTAAAGCTCTCCAAGAGTTGAGAAAAACACCTGAGCCTGCCCCCGATGATACCACTCCAAACATTTTCTGAAAGTGAGCAGCTGCAACACATCCTCCGTCCGGTATTATGCAGAGAACAAGGGATGCTCCCCTTAGCGCCAGCTGCCTCCTGCAAAAATGGCTTCCGAGGATATGATAAAAGCTCCACCACGTTCAGAGCACCAGCCACCCCAAGAACAAAGCACCGGGCCCGGCGGCGCCTTTGGTGTCCCCCCCTCCCCAATCTATGTTGTGCCCCCGCCCAATTTTGCTCTTAATTTTGATATTACTGCAATATCAGGGGATTTCAATTCAACTGCACAGAATGTGAAGGATGCGTGCTTTTGTTTTATTTTTCATAGTTTTCTTCCGTATAATGTACGCTGAAGACGGCATTTAATTTCATTGCATGAGGTGCAAGGACAATAAAGTATTACTCATACCCTTCCTCCCACTCGGACAGGGTTCTCCAGGCCCCTTCGGAGAAACAGAGGGAGGCAACACTCACCATCGAGAGGGCTTCGCATGTCTGGTGGAGGAGAGGCTCAGGCAGCAAAGAGATGTGGATGCACTCCGGGATGGTGACCGTCCCTCCTTCAAGGTCTGCGATGATCACGTCCAGCTGGGAAGAGCAACAAAGGCCTCTCACGTCCGCAGCCTCCCCCGGGTCCAACTGACTCAAAGCTCCCCTACAAGCGGACCCAGAACGCCTTCCCAGGAAGGGGCAGGGGGAGGAATGCAGGAGCCCAAAAGGCGATCCCAGGGGCCCCAACTGGCTCTTATGGGGTTAAGCCCAAAGGGTGGCTAGCTCTGCCGCTGGCACCCATGGCACTCAAGGTAAAGTACAGCCATGGCAATTTGGCCACTGAATCGGCCTTCCTTTCACGGCCCAGTCAGCCACCAACACTGCCATGTTTTGAGAGGCCAAGTTCTGTAAGGCAAGGTTGCCTTTCGTCTGCTATGAATTTTCTGCCCACTCGCTGGTTGGCCCCTCCACCTGGTCTCCCTGGATGGCTGAGTCCTGGATGTCAATTCCCCCCCGCCAGGCATGGAGAAAGTTTCCTCCCTGTTCCATCCTCAGGACAAGGGCCTCCGTGAAGCTGACCAGAAGGAGGTTCAGAGCACAAGGGGGGGGGGGAGAAACCTCTTTACCCTGCGCTCGTTTCCTCAAGACAGGGTGAAGATTAATAATTGGGGGCTTTCGAGGGGGAACTGGGTGACTTCAGGGAGGTTTCCAGGCACTCAATCTCCATGTCACCTTCAGTTGGGGGCAGCCTCCCTCCAGAGACCCCTTGCAGGGGAAGGGGCAGCCAAGCTCCTTCTCATTAGCACCACGGAGGTATCTGGTCGGCCCCTGAGGGAAACCGAGGGCTGGATCATGATGGGCTTTGGCTTAACCCAGCAGGGCTACTTTCAGGTTCTTATCCCAGCCTGTATATTCACCCCAATCTTTAATCTAGGCTAAAGATTCTTGCACCTTGTAATGCATTCTTGCGACAGGTTTCAGTAACTCTCTTCTGTTGCTGTCATTAAGCAAACCTTGTGCGTCTTTAAGCAAGGACCTCACGTGACCACAACTTGCAACTTCCTTCTGGCTTCAAGAAGTGAAGTCAATGGAGAAGCCAGCAGGAAGCTACAGGTGGCCGGAGGCTCACGAGTAGATGGTGGGCAGGAGGGGGATCTGCCGAGCGCCGGAGTTGTGATCCTATGACTGGAGGGGTCCCGTGACTAGCTAGAGTTTCAAGGGATGGTCATATGGACTCCTTGTTCAGCACTGGCAAAACTTTGACTGGTTGTTACCTCAAGGGTACCAGTGCAGGAAGAGCCCTTTACTAACCCTAACCCTGCTACCTGGAGGGCAGCTCAGGAGAAGAGAGAAAGCAGGGAGAATAGGGAAAAGAGAAAATCCAGCCTGTCCCAAAGCCTGGGCTCCACATCCAAGGTCTGCTGTGCTTCCTGATGCCCGGGCGGATGCTCCACTCACCAGCTCTTGGGTCTCTGACTGGAAGATGGAGCTGACCCCGATGATGAAGGGGGTGGGTGTGCTGAGGACCTCCAGCAGCTGAGCTGGCAGGATGGGCACGTACGTGAAGCTGTAACCGAGAAACCCACAAGGCAGACCCTCTTCAAGGAAAGGCTCCAGGGCTCCTTGGGACCCACTTAGTCCAAGGGCGGCAGTGGCAGAGGCAGCTCAGGGCATGCAGAATATGGAGATGCTGCAGCCTCCCACGACCCAACAGCCTTGAGGATTCTGGGTCCTGGGGGCAGCTCTCCCAAGAGCAGCAGCAGCAGCAGCAGCACTGAGGGCCAAGAATGGAGCCGCCCCTGAGCGGCCTCACCTAGCTGCCGGAAGAGGAGAGCCACGCTGCAGTTGCTGACGGGGAGAGAATCGCTGATGGGCGTCTGGATCACCTGCCTATCGCCCGCACCGAGGGAAATCGTCCTCTGCAGCAAAGGAGGGGAGAGAAAGACAAGGCCCCGGGGTCAAAGGCCGAACTGGTGGGAAATCAGATCTTGGCCCTTCCTCCTGTCACAGGAGCGGCTGAAGCCTGAAAGACAACCTGGCAGGACTCCAGAGAAGTTCTCACGTCTCACCCCATCAGATGCAAAGCTATGGTGCCTGGTTGCTGCTCAGCCCCGTGGCTGGGAAGGGGCCTGCGCAATCGGCCCCTGAAAGAGGATTCCAGGCCCTGGGGATGCTCAACGGCCCCTCCTGGGCCCTGCAGCAGAAGGTCTAGTCTGGCTCAGTTTCCAGCTGAGCACCCTGCCTGCCTTCCCCCAGCCTCACACATCCTCTCTCTCCCTAGCACACGCCAAAGAGGCCAGGGAGCTGCTCCTGGCCACCCCGGGCTTCTGCAGCCCTCCCAGGCCTCCTTTTGGGGAAGAAGGCGCCCCGAGGAGGAGAGAAAAGTCGTGCATACCGCTGCTTCGTCATCCAGGTCAGGCTGAGATAGAGACAGACAGAAACGGCACAATCAGTTAGAAACACAGCACAACACAGACTGATGGCCAAGCAACAAAGAGGCAGTGAGCACACATACACACACACACACACACAGCAGAGGGCCACAAGGCAGCTGCACAAAGCAGGGGGGGAGCAGGAGGAGCAGGAGGAGCAGGAGGAGGGCACTAACTGTGACAGCCCCCAGAAGAGCAGGCAGAGCCTTCCTCCCGCAACACTGCTGGAGGCCTGCCTACCGAGAGAGTCCTGGAGGGGCTGGCAAGGCTGCTGCAAGGGACACAGAAGGCAGGGGAAGGCCACCAGAACAACCTTGCCCCCAGGGAGCTCCGTCTGCCACTCGTGGCACACAGACGCCTACTGCTGCCCTTCTCTAGCCCCCTGGAGCCCTCCCAAGCAAACCACAGCCACTTTTAAGATGGGCGGCTAAATCAAATAAATAAACAAGTAAACAAACTGGGATATAGCTGCTGTGTTATTTTTGGCAAATAAAAAATAAAATAAATAAAACCAGTGAGTTAATAAAGAATATGCACATTTTAGAAGCCCCTCTAATGAAAAATGAAGGCCCAGCTGCAAAAAGACAGTTGGTCCCTGAAAATGCCCCAAAGGCCGTGAAAGAGCGAAAAACTCCCCTGCAGGAAGGAAACCAGCCAGCCAGCCATCACAGCCCCCTCCCTCACCCTCCATCACTCCCAGGGCTTTCCTCGGTGCCTGCTCTGGAGAAACTCTGCGTGCTGCTATGCATCGGCCTTTCAGAACCATAGCAACGTCGACCAAGAGAAAAGAAGGGACATGTGGGGAAGGCCCTCCCTGCCTGGGCATGCAGCCCCCTCCTCTGCCCAAAAGACTCAGTCACTGGAGGGTCAATCATGTGGGGCAGATGCGGAACTCACCTGGGAGCCCCCCGTAATGGGGATGGTGCACGTCAGGAGATTCCCAACCACGGTCTCTAGAGAGGTGCTCAGTCCGTCCACGTAGATGGTGTAGATCAGCCCCAGACAGTTCTGTGGGGGGGCAAAGGAGACGGATGGGGGGGGTGCTCAGCAAAAGGCACCCGTCAGAAGCGTGGGCCACCCTGCTGGGAGACTGAGCTCAGCAGCAGCAGCACCACCACCAGCGTGTGCTCTCCCAGGGCAGTGTTCACTTTGCAAAGGGCTCCGAGAAAGGGCCCAAAGGAAGGCAGGAAGGGCAGGAGGCTGCCTCTCAGTAGCTTTCACCCATCCAATTAACCCGAGGCTTAAGGCGGCAGCACCTCCCTCAGCTCCAGGAGGAAATCTGAACAACTGGGCTCCGAGGAGGAGGAGGAGGATGCCAGGCACCCAGAGGCCTACACGGTGTGACTGTATCCCTGCGCAACCTTTGACATCACACTCTAAATCACAAGAGCATTTATCGTAGGTCAGCATAATAATTCTGAACGGTCTCAAGGCCTGGGAGTTGGGGGCAGCGTACTGCAGTGGTTCCCCTTTTTCCAGCAGTAAAATTGCAACTTGCAGTCACATGATGTCTCACTTAGCAAAGGAATTTCTAGTCCCAGTTGTGGTCACTAAGTGAGGATTACCTACATCCTTTTTTTTTTACTAAATGATTGCATAATCCATTTTTCTGTTTTTTTCCCAATTACATCACCTCTATATTCAATTCAAATGAAAATTAAAAACTGATTTGTTCCTACATGTTAATGAAGAATGACTTTACTTGCGTTTATGCTTATTTTTTCACACACAAATAAAAACCATGAAATAAATAAAAAGATGTTTAACCCAATGGGGGACTAGTCTGCCAACTTCATTCAGCTGGCATCTCTCCTGGCCCAGTTCCTCCAGGGCTGCCTGGTCTCCCCACTCGATTACTGCCCTTTCCCGAGCTGGCCAGAGGGCAGCAAGAGTCACATATTGGGCAACAGAAAACCAGCGCTGTGAGATCCAGCGTGTCTTTGTAAATCACTCTTTGCAGCGTATCTTGGGGGACAAACAGGGCAGTGCTTTGGAGCTCCCCCACTGTTGACAGGTTTTTAGCCTCAGCTGAATTACCCGGGGAGGCCTGTTTAACTGAAGGCTGGGGCTACTTTGGCTTAGAGCTAACCACTTCCTGCCAGGCTGGGTTTTTAGCATGTGCACTGCATCTCAGGCAGGATGAAGCCTTTAATGCAAACGTGATCTCATGAGCCTCAGGAGGGACCGTTAGGGAGGTGGGCGAAGTGGGGGTCCTACACAAATTAAGACCTGGCGGCGGCTGGTTATGCTCTTGCCCTGGAGGAACCAAGGAGAACCAAATTTGATGTTTGTTTTATCTTAAACTAAAACAGATAATTTTCTACTTCTTACTACAGTGTCGGTTGTGGGGATCTTAAGGATAAGATCTTGGAGTTACAGATCCAAGGAAAGCCCTGAAAAAGGGTCTTTCCTTCTCAAAGGGGGTACCACCACCCTTAGGGCCAGATCCTTGGGGGTTCAGGCTGAAACGTGCATCTTAAATCCCGTGACTAGACGCAGGGTGCCATCATCTGATCACAGAATTGGGAAGGACCCCACAAGTCCTCAAATTCCCTGCTCAGTGCAGGATCCGGCTGCCCACCTGCAGAATTGGCTGTGTGAGTGGCTCCCCAAGGCTGTCATAGAAACCAGCATCTTAACCAGGAAAACCTCCGTTATTATCCACACCCATTGAAGGAGAGAAATGCACTTTAAAAATACCCAGTTCTCCAAAGGCAGAGGAAGGCAGAGCCTGGAGAGCCACTGATGGCTCTCTTCTCAGTTGGACTCCAGCATCGAAGCTGGGGCTGAAGGACACACGCACGCACGCACACACACACACACACACGGCTTCTTCCCACTGGGATTCTGAAAAAAAGAGTTCTGAGTCTGACTCTGTGGTGCCTCCATCACTCAGACAGCCGGCATTTCAGAATGCTTTATAGCCTTGTAAATGCCTTGTACGCCTCTCCTAGTTCTGGACAAGCTGAACTTTCTATATGCTTAACAATCCAATCCAAAAGATAAGAAGGGAGAGCCCAGACAGCCGAGAGCTAACAAACGGTAAACCGTGGTTTATGGTAACCCACCCTAGGCAGACGTTGGTTTACCAAACTGCCCAGCAAGACTTACCCGGAAAACCTCGGTGTGGTCCAGCCGAGAGACAAGCACCAAACTCTTTGGGGCAAAGAGCTGTGAGGGATGGACAAGGGCGGTCACCTCCAGCTCCTCTGCTTCCTCCTTCCTCCAGCGGTTCTGCAGCTGCTGGGGGGGGCAAAGGAGCGGTCACCTAAATCTGCTGGCTGGGATGAACTGCCCACTGGGGACTGGCACAGGGTGGAGGGAGTGGGATCCCCCTTGCGCTATTCCATATTCGGTGGGGGTCCTGGCCCCAAACAGGGCTCAAGATGAAAGGCCTCTCTTTACCTGGACGCTTTCAACGGCCTCCCAAAAGGTGAAGCAGGCACAGTAATGGCGCTCCGAGTTGATGTCAGTCAGGACAGCAATGAAGAACGTGGGAGGGTTTCTCTCCCTGAAAAGCTGCCATCCGCTTGGCTGGCAAAACTGCAGGAGGAGACCTCATCGTTAGGACAGCCCCCAGTCCTGCCTCTGAAAGCCAAGGAGAGCCAGGATCCCTCCTTCCCCATCCTGGGGCCTCCCGCCTGACCACAGAGAGGGGATCCTTCCTTTGGCAAGGAAAGCCTTGAGCATGGGACCTCTCCCTCCCAATCGTCACTGATTGGCATTGACCCCAAAGAGGGGGTTGCAGCCCAATCCGGGGAGCTAGTCCAGAAGGAGACCATGGCTGATGGTGCCAAAGGCTTCTGAGAGGTCAAGCAGACCAAGAATGGAGCCATGATCGTGCAGTAGCTAGAATAGAGGATTGCAGGAAAACTGCCCACAGCTTGCAGTTCGATCCTGACGGGGCTCAAGGTTGACTCAGCCTTCTATCCTTCCGAGGTCAGTAAAATGAGGACCCAGATTGTTGGGGGCAAATAATGCAGACACTGTAAACCACCCAAAGAATGTGATAAAGCACTTTGCAGCAGTATATAAGTCTAAGCGCCATTGCTATTGCTATAACCCTCACCCTACTCTTGCCAGAAACCATCCAAAGGTGCAACCAATCTCGTTTCCATCCTATGCCCAAGCCTAAATCCTGTTCACAAAGGGGGGGGGGAGTCAAGGCACTGGATGGAAATTGCCCAATATGGTGGATCCAGCGCTGTCCTGGGGGCGGTGGGAGACCAAGGCCTTCTTAAGAGACGAAGGAACAAGACACGCACATGGCAGCTTTAGTTAGCCAGGAGGGGCAGGCAGCCAACTCGCAGTCCCGAGGGCCCAGTCCACTTCCTCAGGCCCAATAGGTTCACCTTGTTGCCTATCTCTCTCTTGGCCTGACTAAGCCATGTCCTGCTGTCTGCAGCAGTCTGGGTGAGGAGAAACAAGGTTCACCTTAACCACAGAATAGGAGATTTTACAGTCTCTCTCCTTCCTCCCCACCCGACCCCCACCACTGGTTCTGGAGATGCTCCATCTTTAGTTTGGGGTGGAGTTGCACTTCCTCAAACAGAAATGGTATGCTATCCGGGGGCTCTCCTGGAGCCTTGAGGGGCTGCCACAGAGAAGAGAGGATTGACTTATTTCTCAAACACCTGAGGGCAGGACAAGAAGGAAGGGGTGAAAGTTTGTTAAAGAGAGATCTGACCTGGAAGTATGGAGGAATGGGCCCTTATTTGAATGACTGCCCTTGTCCAGGAGTCTTTACCTGCCCTATTGGACCTGGCAGCAGGGGTGTATGCTATGGATCCCATCGATTTTTTAAAAATGACATTTTGTGAGACCCAGGAAACATGCCTTTTCTATTGTGACACCTGTCCTCTAACACCTGTCCTCTAGAATACCTGGCTTTTTTATTACTATTTTAGTCTGTATTAAGGGAGTTAAAGTGCAGAAGGGGGTATAAGTGTTTATAGTTTGTTAGCATATGTTAGAATAAGATTGTCAAATATAATACCCTGTATTTTACTCTGGGAAGTTGGGGGGGGGAGGGTGAGGGAGGGGTGGGTGGGGAGGAGGGGTTTACTGTTTTAAAAAATGTCCTTTTTGTAAAACTTTTCAATAAAATAAAAGAATAGAATACCTGGCTAGAGGGTTAGAGAGAAGATGGGCCTGAAGATGCTGGCCTTCTAGAAAGTAATGGGAAACTCAGTGGTTTGCCCAGACATGAAGTTTTAATTGTAAGCCGCCCCAAGTCCCTCAGGAGATAGGGCGGCATATAAGTCTAATTAATAAATAAGTAAGTAAGTAAGTAAGTAAGTAAGTTAGTTAGTTAGTTAATGAAGCCCAGCTGGGTTGATGTCACTTTATATAGCTTTATACTCTTTCTGATTCAAACCATATGCTTAGCACTGCTGTGAAGGTGTTTAGGGACTATATTGGCTTCTGTTGATACTGCATTGCCTACTGGAGTGAAAGGAATAGTGATCCAGATCTAAATAAAAGCAGACAACCCCAAATAAATACATAAATAAATAAGACTCTGGGAGTTGCTCTACATCCCAATGTCCTTTGCTCTTTCTTGTCCCTAGGCAGCAGCCTACTCACCAATTCGATCCCCTGCGGGAAAGGGTTGTCCTCCCAGTCCTTTTCTGGAAACCGCTGGAGTATTTGGCCCTGGCCGTCTCTGCTGCCTGGAAATGAAACCGGAAGTTTTAGCTCCTGCTCCGGCAGCCTTCCTGAATTCCCTGGCCTTGTGGAGCGGGGTGGAGTGCATGCTAGCAACTCCTCCTGCCTAGCTGAGACAGAAAAAATCATACCTTAATCTGATTTGACAAGAGGAAGTATAAACATAAGACCTCAAATTATAAAAGTCCCAGATTTAGTCACTACAGGTAGTCCTTGACTTAGAACAGCTATTGAGTGACCGTTCAAAGTTACAACAGCATTGAAAAAGGCGACTTGTGGATGTTTTTCACACAACCATTGCATCTTCCCCCATGCTCCCGTGATCAAAATACAGGCGCCTGGCAACTGACTCGTACTTATGACGGTTGCAGTGTCCAGATCATGTGATCCCTTTGGCGACCTTCTGACAAGCAAAGTCATTGGAAAGCCAGGTCCACCTGGCAACCCTGTTACTAATTTAACTGCAGTCATTCCCTCCTTCCGAGGTTAGTAAAGCGAGGAGACCCAGGTGGTTGAGGGCCAGAGGCTCAGAGAGCGCTATAAAAGCACTGTGGAACGTCATACACGTCTAAGGGCTATTGCTAGTATTTGTATTATTTGAAAAAAGTTGGAAGTCACTATTGTTATATATTTGTTTATTTTTTTATGTCCTGCTATTCCATTTGCTTTTCCCTTTTATGTTAGCATTTTAATGTTTGATTTTGAAATTTAATAAATATATTTAAAAATTATTTAAAAATGAAAAACATTAAAAGCTGTTAAAAACAAAGCTAAAAAGAAAAAATAAACATTAGACAAACTGATGTTGTTTATTTTTAGTGCTATTTAAAATATATAAAAAAGGAACAAAACACAAAAATAATCATGACAGAAATGCATACATTAGTACACAATTCATTTAAATACAAATTGTTTTTTATAGTATATAGTTCAGTTGAACACAAATCAGTTTTATTAGCAGATCACATTTTCCTATTCATTTCTAAACCTCACACTCCTGTTCCAGTGTTGGTGCAGATAATAGGAGCCTTTAGTAAAATAGCAAGATATTTTATTAATTGGTCCAAATTGGAAATGATGCCAATAAGTGAAAATTTGATTTGCCATCCATTTAAAGAAAGACATTTCTTAGATACTGATAAATAAGAGCCATTAAACTTCACCCTTTGGGGAAAGGTGAATGCTCTCAAAATGAATATTATTTCCAGATTAATTTATGTTCGGAAGAACTCTTTTCCCAGCAGCAGACACACACACACACACACAGAGTTCCAGACAGGACTCAGAAGTTGGGATTACCAGTGGCTGACCGACAGGGAGATGAATAGTCTGCCACACCTATTCATCTCCGCCCCTGCCTGCTTAGCTAGCAGCAGTGGCTCTTCCATCCTGAGGATCAGCCCACAGCTTCCCACTGCTGCTCTCCTCTCCTCTGCCTTCTGGCGGCGACAGCACAAGCCCGGCTTGGCGAGTCTGCCATTCAGGCTTGCTGGAAGCAAAGCCGGCAGTTACCAGCCTGAAGATGGCGTCGAACGTCGCCAAGATACTCACAATCTTACACAGGACAAGACCGAATACACCAAGAACTACATATACATATACATATACATATACATATACATATACATATACATATATGTTTTGAGATTTTCATGGGTAAAGGTATGTAGGTCTTGGTGTATTCGGTCTTGTCCGTGTAAGATTGAGAATACCTTGGCAACGCTTGAAATCTCATCCGTCATCTTCAGGCTGGTGTCTTCAGCTTCGTTCTTCTGGGAGAAGTGTGTGATAGTGGCTGCTCCTGCCTTTTAAACTCCAGAGTTGGCTGTGTTGTTATTTCTTGATTGGTTGATGGAGTTGATGTATGCGGATTGGATGGCTTTTTCCTGAGACCCTGTGTCGCTGAGGTGCTGGCTGTGTGTCTCTCAGCCTTTTGTGTTGTAACGACCTGGGTAATGGGCTGTGTGATGACCTTCTGAGTTCTGTTGTTGTGACGTCCTGGGTGTGGTGCTGTAATCTCCTGGGTCGTTGTCTGTGTTGCAACCTCCTGATGTTTTGTGTTGTAGTCTCCTGAGTTCTGTGATGTAGTGTCCTGGGTGGAAGGCTGTGATGACATTCCGGGCCTTGGTTTGGCTCCGAGTTTGAGGTCTGGCTATGTGAGGAAGTTGTCCAGTTGACAACTTCTGAACAGCCTACACCCCAAAATACAATTTACCATGGAAACAGAAACCAACAACCAACTTCCATTCCTGGACGTCCTAATTTACAAAAAACCCAATGGCTCCCTAGGACACACCATCTATCAGAAAAAGACACACACTAACCGCTACTTAAATGCACAATCCCATCACCACCCTGCACAGATCAACTCCGTAGCCAAGACCCTCATCTCCAGAACCAAACGCCTAGCTGACAAAGACCACTTGAGAACAGAATTACACACCCTCACTAATGTATTAATGTCCAATGGATTCCAAAGAAGCACAATCACGAACCTAATCCTAAGGGAGACTCCCCCAAAACCAAGACACAGAACAGGACAATGGCATCGCCTCCTCCCCCTTACATCAAAGGCACCACAGATAAAATCAGCAAAATTCTCCACAAACACAATATCAGGACAGCCTTTGGCACTGACCAAAAATAGCCAACATCTTAAGAAACCCCAAAGACAAGATCCAGCTAGAAAACCAAGGAGTTTATAAAATACCATGCAAAATTTGCCCAGCCACATACATTGGACAAACCAACAGGAGAATAAATGCACGCATCGCAGAACACAAGAACGCAGTCAGAAAAGAAGAAAAACTTCCTCCCTTTTCCAGCACCTTAAAGCCACAGGACATGAAATTGATTTTGAGGGATCCAAACTTATCTCCAACACTGAACACTTCAACAAGAGAATAATTAGGGAAGCCATGAAATAGAGAAACACCCCATAACATGAATAAACGGATGATACTTCCGCCTACCAGACATCTGGAAACTAGCCCTAATCAACAAACGAGTCCCAGCCACGAAAACCAACACTGGACCCAAAATAACACATGATGCCACCACCAATCTCCTTCACCAGACTCAAACCCAAGCCCACGCCACAGATGAAATGCAACCACCATCCAGAAACCAAACCATGGCTGCAACACCAGCTGCTACACCCCCCTCCGACCCGAAAACTAAGCAAACTGACACACGCTATAAACAGATAGCCAGACCTCAAACTCGGAGCCAAACCAAGGCCCGGAATGTCACATCACAGCCTTCCACCCAGGACACTACATCACAGAACTCAGGAGACTACAACACAAAACATCAGGAGGCTGCAACACAGACAACGACCCAGGAGATTACAGCACCACACCCAGGACGTCACAACAACAGAACTCAGAAGGTCATCACACAGCCCATTACCCAGGTCGTTACAACACAAAAGGCTGAGAGACACACAGCCAGCACCTCAGCGACACAGGGTCTCAGGAAAAAGCCATCCAATCCGCATACATCAACTCCATCAACCAATCAAGAAATAACAACACAGCCAACTCTGGAGTTTAAAAGGCAGGAGCAGCCACTATCACACACTTCTCCCAGAAGAACGAAGCTGAAGACACCAGCCTGAAGACGACGGATGAGATTTCGTCGAAACGTTGCCAAGGTATTCTCAATCTTACACGGGACAAGACCCGAATACACCAAGACCTGCACACACACACACACACACACACACACACACATATATAATGAATTGTATATGAATTATGCTGTTATAAACTCTTTCTTTGGAGGATTAAAAACGGGAATGGAAATGAATTAAAATATATAGATAAACTTTGGCAAAGTGGAAAGGAAGAAAAAATATGATTATTAATGATTATAAGTGAAGATAAAATGAGACATATTAAGAAGTTATTTTAGTGATTTACTGGGGGGATACTTTAAAATATATACATTTTAAAATATACAGTTGATTATTTAATGGATATTAGAAGTGTACAATGAGAGTATTTTATTATGATTAAAGTAGGGGAATGAAAAATACCATATGGATCCTAAATATATTGACTTTATTTTACTTTTACTCTTTTTAGATTGTTTATTATATATCGGCTTAGAGAAAATTAAGGATAATAATGATGTGTAATGTGAAATAAAATAGGTGGTAAGCTGAAAATGGAAATAATAGGGGATAAAGAATTGAAAACCTATGTGTGGGTGAAATGATATTGATATTGAATTAATGAATTGAAATATGAAATGCAAATTTATTTAAAGATGAGTGAAATGGATATGAGATGTTATTATACAAGATTAATGGAAATGAAAGTATGACTATGTTCAAGTGTTATAATCCAGAATCATGTTGCTCACGTGAAGAGATGTGTAAAATTTAAAAAAATAAAAAAACTTTTATATATAAAAAAAGCTGAATGAAAAACATAATTGACTGGCATGGTTAAGTTAACAATGCATTCCATCATTACTGGTCACTTAAAACAACACAAACAATAAAATCCATGCTGCCTCCCTTTATTTCCAGCCATGAAGCAAACAAGCTGAGGGGCAAGGAGGTTTTAATAATGGGAACATCCTCAAAAATACTTTCCACACTGCAATTCCACATATCAAAGATTTTATCTGTGTGGCTTAAATCTTCTTTTCAGAAAAGGTTGAAGCAGTTTTAAAAAAAAAATTATAAAATTGACTACTTTTTAAAATCCTTGAACCAAAACCCATGTGGCTTATTATATGGTTTTACTGTGCCTTACAGCAGCGGCCCCCAACCATTCCAGCTTGGCAGCCTGGGGGTGGGTGGAGGGCAGGGCTAGAGGGAACAGAGGGAAGGGTTTTGTGTGAGTGGCATTTGGAGCAGCAAGCGCCCGCCACTTGCAAAAGTGAAGCTGTGCACGTGCTCACCCGCCATCTTGTGCAGCCTGTTTCCGAATAGGCTGCGGCCCAGGAGTTGGGGACCCCTGCCTTACAGGAATTATTTCTGGGAAGAAGTTGCAGGATACACCTAGAAAACACTGGGATGTGGGCATAGTTGTGATTATTTTAGTAGTAGTGATTTTCTTCATGTTATGTGCTCAAAGTACAGTAACAAAATTTGATCATGAAATAGGAACAAAAAGGGCCTCTCATTGATTTAGCTCTGCTGAAGCAGTTTTGAGTTTCATTTGCCTGATCTATTGAAATCTGGACGAGGATGTGTTCAGTGGCAACACTCACCCCTGGATCACCTCCTACTTGGTTTTGTGCAATGGGCTTTGCCTGGGGCAGCCTTTAGCGATGACCCAAAAGATTCAATGAACCCAGAATACCACAGCCAGATGGCTGGCGGGACGAGCCCACTGTTGGAGCAAAGCCAAATTTGAGGTTGTTGCATCAGCTTTTGAATCCAGTTCAAAGTACTGGTTGTTGCTTAAGGGGCTCTCAGCACAGGCCTGACATCTCCCGGGCCCTGCCTTGCCCAATCTGACCTGTCCGGTCTGACCATCTCGACAAGGCCTGCTGAGTTCCCTCTCTCTATGAAGTTCATAGGACCAAGGTGAGGTGGCAGCCCCTGTAACAGGCCCATTGCTTCACCCGGAGGAGGGAACCGCATCTACACTCCTTATAGGCTAAAAATGGCTAATCCCTTGATCTGGATACTTAGTTATGCTACGTTCTCAGCATTTGAAATTTAACAAAATACTTACAGTTATAAATTGTGCATAAGGAATAGCTGAAGTACTCACCGTATATCGGCGGAAAGTAAACCTGCATTATAACTGCGGCAGTGGGTTGTTGGTCTCTGATCTCTGTTAACCCCAAATTTTATAACCGTAACCCTGTCCCGGTACTCCTGGGGCAAACCATTGGCTACATTCTAATGAGCCTAACCTCTCTTAGTAGCTGTGCAGCCACCTCACTAATTGTGCACCGACTATAAAGACTGAGGTTTCCGTGAAACCAGAGCCAGCGGGCATCCCAGAGGGAAGTGCTTAGTCGGACAAGGCTGGGGCCGCAGCCCTCTCTGCAGGAAAGAGTGACTAAACTGCTGCTTGAGCTTTCCCTGCCTCAGGCCAAAGCCTAGAAGGAGGTCAGCCGCAGGTGACCAGCTAAGTTGGGGACTGGCTACAGGAAGCCTCTCTTCTGAAACTGTTCCACGGGAATATTTTAGGCAGCAAGACTTCACCTACCGGGCCTCATTACCCCAGCCCAACAGCTCTACTTAAGGCAGCCACAGATGAAAAGGAAAAACCACAGAAGAACCAAGCCCTCTGCAGACACCCTGGCAAGGCCTCCCCCCCTGGCAGTTCCCAAGCAGAGCCAACTCTGGCCACCATGGCAAGCCGTACCTACTGATTACGTGATGTATTTTTTACCCTGTGCTCAGATGTCTCCATTTCATAAAATGAACTGTGTTTCTATAGATAACTCTGCCCTACTGGAGCAAAAGAACAGCAATTTACTGCGGACAAGAACATTCCTTCCCTGGAAGAAGGAGCAGCCCTTGGCAAGGATGGAGGAGCCTGTCTGGCCTCCTCCAAACAAACCGGAAAGGCCTAGGAGCCGGTCGGTCGGTGACTCCCAACCGAAGAAGGAAGAGTGGCCTTGGGAGGCTGCTTCTCTTGAGTCCACTTTGAAAGGGAAGTGGGCAAGGAAGGCAAGCCAGGAAATGCTTCATCAGCAGAAGCAGACCTCCACGAATCCAAGTCAGCAGGCAAACAGTGCTAAAAATATTAGGATGGAAGGCTGAGTCAACCTTGAGCTGGTGAGATTCGAACTGCCAAACTTCTGGCAGCCGGCAGTCAGCAGAAGTAGCCTGCAGTACTGCATACCAAGCACTGTGCCACCGTGGCTCTATGCCTTTCTTCCCTTCCCACTTTGGGAACTGCTCTCCTCCTGGCCCTTTCCCAGGAATGGGGTGGAATCCATCTTTATTAAATGGCAAGCACACCACTCATTTTTATTTTTCTTTTACTATATCATCCTTAGCCCCCATTTTCATCTTAGTTCTTTCTGTCATGAAATCCTACTTATCACTCTTCATTAAAAGATGGTCTTTTTGATTGGGGGTGGGGCTGGAGAGACGTCAGGAGCGACTGTGGCTGGGAGAGCCACCCTGTCTTCCAGGAGGCTGTGCCAGGGGCTGCCCATGACCCGTAAAGCCCTTCAGGGCACGGGGTCCATGGCCATTTGCAGGGCTGCCTCTCTCCACTGGAGGGCTGGCTCTCCCTCCCTGCCAGTCAACGGTAGCATCTGACGAGGCTGTGGCGCCCTCCTTCAGAACAACAATACTCCAGAAATTTGGATGGCCCCCATCCTGCTGTTCTTTCCTTTCACAAGGCATGGCAGGATCTGATTCTTCTCCCGGGCACCAGGCGGCAGAAAAATCCATCAGGATTTTTAGCAGGGCAGAGGCGCAAGATCTACTTCCGTCTCGCACAAATATCCATTATCACAGTATCCATGACAAATGGCCGCCCAGACTCATCCACCCACATTTAAACTAGTATCTGCAAGGAAACACATCCTCCACTAACTACACAACTTCAGACACCTTTCATGTCTCCCCAGACTTTTCCTAACATCTGGTGGAATTGGGTTAACAACAGCAATAGGGCGAGCCGGGACAGCCATCACTAAGTGACACAGTCACCTAGCAACAGAAATTCCAATTTAAACTCACTTTTGTGACTCAAGGACTCCTTGTATTTTGCTTCCAGGGCCCGCACTGCCTGCTTCCTCAACTAGGTGCTGAAACTGACGCGGTGTTCTAGGCATGGCATAATGGAAGCAGAATAGAGAGAAATGAAGATTTCACCCAAACCTGACCTGATATTTCTGACAAAGCAGCCAAGAATCCCATTTGTATTTTTGTGCTAGCATCTCAATGCGGTTCATATTCCGTTTATGAAACTCAAATAATTGTTGATGCAAAGCAATTTCTGTCATCTTCTGCATGTTTGACACCCTTTTTGATTTCTCACTTACCTTTTTATAATATTTTCTCTCTGGTAGAGCCTTTTCTGCCGGGCATCACTACCCTTGAAACCTCATCCCCCTAGAGATGAGAATGGCCCCCACCATGCTTGCCTTCCAAAAGATGTCTGTCGCTACTGCTGCATCCAGGGATCCAGTCAGAGTTTGGAGCTTCCTGGATGGTTTATTTATTTATTTATTTATTTATTTATTTATTTATTTATTTATTGGACTTGTATGCCACCCCATCTCCGAAGACTCGGGGCGGCGCACAACTAAAAACAACAATAAATACTTTAAAAGAAATTAAACTAATTTCACAAGCCCAAAAATGCAAAAACTAAAATTTACAGTAGTTAAAATAATTAAGAAACCCATCCCACACCCCAAGGAGGGGTCACAGCCCGGATTGGTCGAACAACCAGGTCTTCAAATCATGGCGGAAGGTGCGGAGGTCAGGGGCCAGGCGGAGCCCCAGGGGCAGTTGGTTCCAGAGGTCAGGGGCCGCGACAGAATAGGCTCGTCGCTGGGGGACCGCCAGCCGACATTGACCAAGCCGTGACATGCACTTGGCCCTTTCTTATGCATTATGGCTTTAACCCAGTTCTAATATGGCATCAGTTGTTTTTATTTTAACTGATATCTGTATCTTGGGGTTTTTTTTGTGTGGGGGGGTCATTTTTGTCAAGCCTGGTGGTTTTAATTAGGTGAGCCATCCAAAGTCACAAATGTGAAATGGGCAGCTATACAAATCAAATGAAAGCATGAATGAAAGCATGAATAAATAAATGAATGAAAAACAGGAGGGAGAGAGGGACAGGACACGCCTTGGTGTCCACTGTTGTTTCACAGACCTATTTCAGTGCTCTATAGGTTCTGTATTTTGCTATATCTGTAAATGTCATTTTTTTCTTTAAAATTAAAAACTGGGAAAACACTAACAATTACCCATTTTGTTGAAATGACATGCACACAGCCACACAGCAAAAGACAAAGGCCATTGTTGTTAAGTGTAATACCGAGCGCATGTGTCCGAGGGGTACAAAACAAGAGGCATTCCCTTCACCACAAGGCGGCTAAATAGGTTGGCCATCACTCGCAAAAGACTCTGTGGGACCTTGACCTGGGAAATGCCCCCAAGCCACCAGTGGGAAGCTGGCACTGCTTACCTGCTGCCCCACCCCCACCCCCACCCCCTCAATCAAGAGGACACCGCAAGGGAAGCGATGAGAGAGAGAAGAAAAGTCCGACTGCCAATGAATGTGGGAGGAGGCTCAGGGCATCCTCACCACAGGGGTCTGCACTTAGGCTTAGACTAACTTTAATGTCCCTTTAAATGTACACTAATCAGGGGGTTGGGTTTTAATTATTTATTTGGTCTAATTAGTTTAATTTGTTTTTAATTCTTTTAACTTTTGTACTGGGTGTTTTTATGTGAGCCGCCCTGAGTCCTTCGGGAGATAGGGCAGCATATAAGACCAATTAATTTAATAATAATAATAATAATAATAATAATCGGCAGACATTAAAATGAAATTTGCATACAGTTCTCAAAAGGGTCACCACCTCCTATATACACTACATAAAAATGACAGGCAGGCAGGCAGGCAGGCAGGCAGACATGCATAAAGCCACATACCCACATATATTATATGACACAGAGAAACAACACAATCTAGTTCAGATGTATACATGTACATGGCGAGAAATGAACCTTGCAAGTTTACCACACGGATGGCACAGGGAACAAAGCTGTTACAGAATCTGGAAGTCCTGCTAGAAATACTTCGAAGCCTCCTCCCAGAGGGGAGCAACAGAAACATACCATAAAGTGTGGGGGGGGGGAGGTTTCTAACAATGCTTTGAGCTCTAAGCACATAGCGCTTATAAGCGGCATCCTGCATAATGGGAAGTGAACTTCCTATAACCTCCTGTATGGACTTTCTATCTGAGGCACTATTACCAAACTAAAACATATGAAGAACGGTTCCAAGTACTGGGTATGTCTAGTCTAATGAAAAGAAGGACTAGGGGAGACATGATAGCAATGTTCCAATATCTCAGGGGCTGCCCCAAAGAAGAGGGAGTCAAGCTGTTCTCCAAAGCACCTGAGGGCAGGACAAGAAGCAACGGGTAGAAACTAATCAAGGAGAGAAGCAACTTAGAACTAAGGAGAAATTTCCTGACAGAACAATTAATCAGTGGAACAACTTGCTTCCAGAAGTTGTGAATGCTCCAACACTGGAAGTTTTTTAAAAGATGTTGGATAACCAACTTGTCTGAAGTGGTGTAGGGCTTCCTGCCAAGGCAGAGTTGGACTATAAGACCTCCAAGGTCCCTTCCAACCCTGTTACTCTATTCTATTCTATTCTAATTCTAATTCTATTCTACCACCAAACCAAACAGTGATGTAGTTTGTTAAAACGCTCTCAATCGTGCTTGTGTAAAAAGTGACCAGGACGGAAGGAGAAATATGTGCTCTCATCAATGCAGGAAATGCAGATGCCGGTTTGCAAACACTTCGCTAAGGATATTGTGTGGAGAGGCCAGTTCCAATTGTTAGTTATCTGCACCCCCAGATACTTAATACTGTTGATCCCCTCTACGGTTGCATCCTTGATCCTGAGTGGAGCAGGACTATGCGGCTCTTTCTAAAATCTACAATGATCTCCTTTGTTTTATTAACATTTAGAACGAGGTTACTTTTATTGCCCCAGTCCACCAGAGCTTCACCTCTTCCCTAAAAGCATCTTCACTGTCATCCCGGATAAGACCCACTGCTGCCACGTCATCTGCATACTTCACAATATGATTTGTAGCACCTAGCCCTGAGAGGAATCTCTACTCAAGTAGATGGAGTTGGGAAGTTTTCTCCCAACTCGCACAAACTGGGGCCTATCGATAAGGCCATCCGGTATCCAGTTACATAAAGGAGTATTAAAACCTAATAGGCCCAGTTTGTTCATCAAATGCTGAGGAATGATTGTGTTGAACATCAAACTAAAATCAACAAACAGCATTCGCACATGAGTATTCTTCTCCTTGAGGGGCGCCAAGCTAAGATGAAGCACCCAGGAAAGTGCATCATCTAAAGAGCAGTTCTTCCGATAGGCCAGCTGTAATGTGTCAAGTGTAGGGGGAAGGTATAAAACCATATAGTCCTTTACCAATCTCTCAAAACTCTTCATCATAGTGGAAGTGAGTGCAACTGGACGATAATCTTTAACACAAGTGATTATAGATTTTTGGGGGCACTGGTACAACGACTGCAGTCTTAAAACACAATGGAACCACGGCCTGATGCAACGAGAGGTTGAAGATGTCTGTGGGAACAGGGGTCAGCACACACTCCTTAAGTACTCGCCCAGGGATCTTATCAGGACCCGCAGCTTTGCAAGTATTGACTTTCCGCAGGACCTTCCAAACGGCAGTTGTATCAAACCTGAGCACCAGTTCATCAGGAAGGGGAACAGCCCTCCTTTGCGGAATGTTGTTGGCTGCTTCAAACTGTCCAAAAAACATATTTAGCTTGTTTAGAAAATTTAAAAACCAGCAGCTGCCTCACATACCAGGACCGAAGCTCAGCAGGGCTTGTAGGAACCAGCAAAGCTCAAAAGAAGCCTGTTCACCGGGTCTTCCTCAATGTGACAGGATGTCATAGCCCTCAAGATGCGGGCAACAGAAAAGCCACCAGCCATATTTCGACTCGGCTCCTATGGCCAGGCGGCAGGATTGTGATCTCAACTTTCTCCCGGTGCAGACCAAGGAAACACATCTCACATGCAGGAGGAAGGAGCCTGTCTTGGCAAAATGAAAGAACCCAGAGACATTCCCCCACTCCTCAGTGGCCATTGGCAAGAATCAGGTGGGAAATGCCAGCCTCCCAAGTGGGATGATGAGGCTCTACCCAGACCTTTTAAAGTGAACTATTTTATTGTTAAACATTCCGTGAGGTCACAAGCGTTCTTTTCCAAGGGATGGCCAACATGTTTAATTGCACTGTGATGTCAGAATGCAGGAAGTAAAAGCCTATATTTTTACAGCTCTATTTAAGGGAAGAGAAGCAGCAAGCAATAAAGTGAACAGATACCGGGACAAAATGTTTCTAAAGGGCTCCGGTGCCATGGGTCACGTGTGTCTGGATCTGACACAAGTCTCCTGAAGCACAACTCAAAATCTTTTTGCATTCAAACTTTCCAAAATGCACCAGGGAGCCCACCATGTGACAGCACAAAGCAAACCTGGCCTCAAGCTAACAGTGGCGTCCATTCAACCCTCAGAGCTGCAAAATCTCTGCTGCTTGTGGGAGACATGGGCCTGGCCCAGCCCTGGCTGGCACCATCACAGTCACAGGCTGGCCTGTCCCCACAAAGCACAAGCATCCGGCTAACCCTCTATTATGGATGCTGGGACTGAGCCTTCTAATCGGCTTTGCTTTGGCAAGTTTGGGTTCTCGTTTTGCATCACCTGTCTTGTGGCTATTTTTGAGAGGGCCAGTTTGATGCAGTGAAACTGGGGACCCGAGTCCTGCCTTGGACATGAAGAGAGCCAGGCCCCCTCGGGCACTAGATCAGCCAGATCCCAGGAGACAAAAATGACTTGAACAAACTAAGGTGAGATCATTTTACAGGTAGTCCTCGACTTACGACCAGTTGCTTGGCAACCATTTGAAGTTACAACAGATCCCAAAAGAAGTACTTATGACCCATTTTGTTCCGACAGTCACCTGTGCCCCCCCCAATCACGTGGGATCATTTTGCGCACCTGGGAACTGGCCTGCATTTACGGCTGTCTGTGTTGTGTTGTGTTGTCCCACAGTCACGTGACCACAATGAGTGATCTTTTTTTGCCGGTGTTTACTTATGGTTTACAGCAAAGAATGACTAAACTGGGTTCACTTAGCAATGATGGTATTTACTTAATGATCATTGCAAAAAAGAAAAGTAATAAAATTGGGCACGGTCAGATGGTGATCTGCTTAACAATGTACAACTGTAATTCCAGACTCGGTCAAGTCAAGAAGCACCTACAGATATATATTTAGAAAGTTGCTTTTCAAGATCGTGCCGCTCACTCTCATGTGCTTTAAGACAAACATTTTATCTTAGGTTTTCAGGTACCGCACTGTCATAATACAGGTATTGTATTCTTTCAGGGGCTGCCCCAAAGAAGAGGGGGTCAACCTCTTCTCCAAAGCACCATGGAAACTAATCAAGGACAGAGGCAACCTGGAATTAAGGAGGAACTTTCTAACAGTGAGGACAATTAACCAGCGGAAGAGCTTCTCTCAGATGTTGTGGGTGCTCCAACAATGGAAGATTCTAAGAAGAGAATGAACAGCCATTTGTCTGAAAGGGCACAGAAGGGATTGGACTAGAAGATGCCCAAGGTCCCTTTGAACTCTGTTATTTTGTAGTTCTCGAGTTATGATCACAACAGCACAAAATTTCTGTCGTTAAGGGAGACAGTTGTCAAAAGAGGGAGGGAGGGAAGGAGAGGGAGAGAGAGACAGAGAGACAGACAGACAGACTAAGGCATTAGGCTTCATCAGCAAGGCTTCCTGGTCCAGGAATGGTCGTGCCTGAAGGCAGCAGAAGAACCTGTGCAAATGTTCTCTGTTGCCACAATGGCCATCTGGGCAGGAGTGGTGAGTCCAGGAGAACCCCAAATTGCGCCTCCACTCTGGCTTGGAGAAGTGCACCTCCGTGCAGAGTGAACGAGGGAAGATCACCAGAGCCAGGGTATAGGAGGACACAATCTGGGGCAGAGTGAAAAGAGGGATCAGCCTAGAGTCCCTAGGTAGCCATAAGCAGACTAGGTCCAATCCCTTTTGAATCCCTCTGACCCTTAACTAACTCCAAGCAGGTGCTAATCTTTATTTGAGGAGATTCCTGTAAAAGGTTTTTAGCAATAAATCAGTTTAATTGGCCTTTCATGTGTGGACCTGGTCTTTCGTGCCTGACACAGGGACCTTAAAATGCGCAGCTACTCAATCTTTGACAGGATTTAACTAAGATCTTTCCCTGCCCCCTTCCTGACCTTCACAGCCTCTAGGCACTAAGGACCTCAATGGCATCACGTGGCTCGTAGAGATGTACGACTGAGTATCATTGGCAAACTGATGTTACCACACCCCACGTCAAGAGATGACCTCACCCAGTGGCTTTTACATAGATGTTACATAGAACTGGGCAGAGCCCAGAGGCAGCTCAGAAAGCAGGGGCCTTGTGTTGGATTGCCCCACCCGCAACTCTGACTGGACTCAGCCTTGCAGAAAGCCTAACCCCCATAATGCAATTCCCCCTCTCCCAACCCCCTAAGTTGACCCAGATGGGTGTGATGATGGATGATACTGAAGGCCAATATATCTATCCCTCAATATAACCACAGATACCTGGCACTGTCTCTTCAGGAAAACCTCCGAAACAACTGGGTCTTCATTGTATTCTGGAACACTATTTCCTTCAGGGGCCTGCTGCTTCAAAAGGTGGGGCCTGCTGCTTCAAAAGGTGGGGCCTGCCCCAGAGAAAGCTTGCCTCCTTTGGAGTCTCTAGTAGCAACAGTCCCCAGAGCTTGGAACCCGGAGCAGGTCTTCCTTACCGGATCTGATTGAATGAGCAGATTTCACTCCAAGATATCCAGATCCTAATTCATGAAGAGCTTTGAAGTTTTCAAGCAGAACAATAAGCACTCAGAAACCAACTGAAAGCTGGTGCCATTCCTGAAGTGGTGATGTCACACACCAAACCTAGTTGAGCCTGTTACTAATTGCGCTGCTGCGTTGATGAGCAGCCAGAATTTCCAGATGGACTTCAAGGGCAGCCCCAAGTACAATGAATTGCGCCAATCAAAACAAGAAGCATGATTAACCATCAATAATAACACTTCCTTCCAAGATGAATACATAGAGAAATAAGTTAAGATTGTTATAAAGATAATAGATATAAGAAATAAGGGTTATATAAGAAATGTGATTCTTTGTCAAAGATATATATACCCAGTCGACACGAAATGAAAGATGGATTTATTGTAAATATTTAAAAACTTTACAAAAAAATAACGCTACCTGATCTAGGAATAATAGGATGAAAATGTACAAACCCCTTCTCTTCAAAAGACAGGTTTTAAGGGTTTTTCTGAAGCTCAGCTGAGTGAGGGGCTGCTGTGATTTCAGGTTATCTTAAATGGGTAGGAAGAGTGATCTGCCCACCGGAATGGAGTTACAGAAATCCCCCAACATTTTCTCTCCATGGCCAAGCAGAATAATAAAGTGCCGGGCACCTGGGTATCCAGTGGTGCCCCGAGAGCTGGACAGTTGGGACAAGATGAGGTCATCCACCTCTTTTAATCAAGTCATGTCAGCACAAGCATTAAACTCCTCAAAGACAAGAAGTCTAACAAAATCCCCTGCCACACTGCAGTTCACTTTGGCCTGCTCAGAAAGAAAAAACCTGTTGTGCAAAGAGGGGAGACGTTTATGTACTGAAACAGCAAACTCTCAAAATGAGTATGCCGGAGCAGCGAGATGCTGTTCCTCCTGACGGCGGCCTTCCTTCCTACCCTCCAGCGCTGCTCTGCTACATCACAAACTACCCCGTCTAGGCAAAGAGGGGTGTGGGAGAGGTTACCTTCCCTCTCCCACCTCAGCCAAGCCTTCATGACATTTTGGATAACGCATGTTTTACTACCAACCAACCTGCATTTAAAAGCAAAACCCTCGCTGCCATTCACACATTCTCGGTGGAGCTGCAACCGGGAAAGAAGGAAAGCTGGTCTTTTCTCACCACAGCAGCCACCCTTCCTGTCAGTGACTGCTCTCATGCCAGCTCCCAGGCCAAACTTCTGCTTCATAGTCTCACCTCAGCCCCCTGATATACACTATAAGGCCAAGCCAAACAGCTCTGCAAAAAGGAGTTCTTCTTGGTTAAAGGCCAAACCCTTTCAATGTTCAGATGGCCCAGCCAATGGCCATCTCTCCTGCCCCAAAGTAGTGCTTCTAACACGTAAAGGGAGGCTGTTCTATAGTATCGGGGTCATGATGGAAGAACACAGCCTCCTTACTTCACCCCACTCTTATCTCACAAAAAATGTGGGATTATAAGGAGTTTCTCCTGGGATGTAGAGAAGGTGGCTCGGAATACCCTGTTTTTTGTTCAATGGCTCAGCAACATGGTCCAAAGGTGAATGCCAAACAATGATGAAGGCAGGAAGTTTTGCTGGGCTAGGACAGGTGAGGCTTCCAAGGGTGGTTGTAGCTTTGCGCTGCACTGCAGCACCCCCAACTCATGCATGGCACCCCTTGGGGTACAACCACTCTTCCGAGGCTCCCTCCCACTTATGATCCACAATTCTTGCTAAAAGGCAGCTGGAAGTGCCAGGACTGTGGTCACACAATGCCTCACTTTACAACTGCCTCATTTAGCAACATAAATCCTAGTCCCAATTCTGGTCATAAATCAAGGTTCCCCGTTACCACAATTCCTCATAGGAATGAAGCTTCCTTCTCAGGCATCCCCTACTAGCTCTATACCCGTGCTTCACTACGAAACTATGTGGTCGGGCTTAGTTTTTGGGGAAGAAAATAAGGGGGGGGGTTGTGCCTCTGCCTACCAGTATGCATCGGTATTCATCTGGCTAGCATCCTGTCAGTGTGTAAGAGTTGAAGGCTGTTTGGAAACTGAAACGGTATTTGCTATGAGCAAGGAGACAGCAAGGAGCCTGGGCATGGCTTAGCTCAACTGTTCTGTACTAAACCTGGTTGCTGCTGTGAAACTGAAACTCCTCCCCTCTGCTTGTGTTTTGCATTTGGAACAGATTTCTTTTCAGGTGGGGAGGGGGAATAGAACTCCTTAGCATCAGAACGTGTTAATAATAATAATAGAGGAAATTCTAATGTTCTGATGGTCATTTCCAAAAATCTTTTCTTAGCGAGCACCTAGAAGCCAAGAGGAACATACCTGCCAAATTTCAAGTTTATAGGCTGTACAGTTATAGAGATTTTTTGATGATGCATGAGTGGTGTTTTGCTTTTATACAGAGAGAGAAGAGAAGAAGATATATCTTATACTTTGTTAATGTTGGAGAGCTCACTGTTGGTTGATGCCGAAGTCAAAACCTTCCAAGTCACCTGAGGAGTCAAATAATAATTTTCTAGTTGTGCCCACAATTCTTTGAGGAGAATCACTTAGATTCCACAGGGAAAAGTTCAAAATGTAAGCACAATGATGGAAATGGAAATTGGGAAAATTGGCCTCTTCCCCCCACCCCAATTTTCTTAAGTTGTCATTTTGTTAAGAATGACCTCCAAATTTGTCCATCCTATTGAACCTTTCTCAACATATCAAAATATGTTAAATACATAACAAATAGCAACACAAGAATTCTTCCAATGGTAAATAACAGTCTTGAAGTAACACTCATTTTAACAATATTATTCCCTATAGGTTATCTGCAGCATTTAACTATTCATTAATGGCAATATTAACCTGAAATTTACAATATGAAATACTCAACAATGAAATTTTCATTGAAAGAATTATTTCAAAGCACTTAAAAGAAATCAATACATAAGATTCCTTTCTTTATAAATATCCACTGATTAAATAATTTATTAAATTTATATGCCAGCAGACTCCCAACAACTGATACCTTTGATATACCTGAAATATATTTGATTATAGCTAATGGAATAATCCCAAAATTTACCAAACGGTTTTACTCTCCATGTATATTGTGTTAAAGAACATTAACAGCTATTATATGTTATAGTGATATTTAATAATTTTCAGCTTATTGCATTAAGAGGACAGCAGATGATAATCATTGATTCAACTCCAACCACTTTAATTTCCAAATGATTATGTTTCATAAAGTCTACGTCAGAAAAGACTCAAGAATATGACTTTGCCCAGAAATTTGCTAAAACTTCTATAGCTGGCCCTGCTCCTTCCATCCTTATCTGATCACCTTTAGCACTGTTGCTGTCCGCCCCATGGTGTCCTTTAGCACACGGATTCGAGGCTGTGGGACCCTTTTCAGGTCTTTTGAAGATTTTCCTTGGTTTCCATGCCTGTTTCTACCTTCGGTGACAGAGGATGGTTTACCTGACTGATCTGTTAGTCAGAAGAAATGTAGTGAACCGAAAGCACAGATTTCAAGGCCTTAACACACCACTTGGGTTTGGCAAAGAGAACATTTTACCTAATTCTCACTAGTTGTTTTTAATAATTTTTTAAAATATATAGAAAAAAAATGAACAAAATCAAAACACCAAACATTTCTTATTTAAGTAGCAACAGAAAGTATATAAAAGTACAAAATGGAAAATTTGGGAAAATATAATTAAATTTGTAATTTTAAGAAGTATCCACAATTTTTTTTCTATAATAACAATTGTAGAAACCGAACTTTTAGAGACAACTTTCTTGGTAGGGCTAAAATACAGAGGCCACATATAAATAAAGATTTTTCTGCTATTCCCCACACTTTTAAGTACTATCATCTAAGAAAAGTGCTAAAGTTTTCCAACCTTCTGCTACATGGAATCCGATTAAGCTGCATTTTCTCGGGTTGCCTCATTTCCTCCCTCTTTTGTGGTTAACAAAACATCTTTGCTCCAAGCGCTGGTGGTACCCCTTGCAGTGATTCTCGCAAGAGCCGCGCCACCTTCTTCAGGTGAACTTAGGGCGGCAAAGCAGCCACTTTGAAAGTTAAACCGGGCCAAGCAAGGCTAGGGATCATTGGAAGCGCGTCTGTCCAACAGCTAAAGTGAAACGTCTGGAAACCTGGCCCCACGGTTAGCCCCCCCACTTGCTGTGGGGGCTGAAGCAGGGCAGGCGTCGTTTTCCTGTCCCCCACCCCGGTCCCAGTTGATCTGAACGGCCCACTTCCGCCGCCGCCGCATTCCCCCCATCTGTCCTGCTCAGAGCAAAAGGACCGAAACCTGCTCCGTTCTGCAGGCTTCTCCCATAAAGGCCGGCCGAGGAGCCCCGAAAAGAGCATCGCGCTCCAAGCGGGAGACACGACACGGGCGGAGGCCCCGCTCAGACCTTCCACGCCTTCCCGCGCGGGCCCTTCCGCCACCGGAGACCGGAGCTTCTTCCCCCGGGCCACCGCCCGCACACCGTCTCCCTCTGGCTCCCGGGGAACGGCATCCCAGCCGCACGCTCGGCGGCGAGAGATGCTCCGCGGCCCTCCCCGGGAGCTCTCGCTGTGACCGGGCGGCGACCAGCGCCCGCCGAGAGTCCCGGTGCCAAAGCCCAGCCCAGCCCGGAGGCCTGCCCGGCAGCGCCGAAGGAGGCCTCCGATGCCGCCCTCGGCTCCTCGAGACCGGCGGCCGCGCAGAGCGAGCGGAGCCTCCGGCACCCGGGAAGCGCCAGGCTCGGCGGTGGCTCCTCTCCCCGGAACCCCGGCTGCCCGTTACCCCCAGAGCCTCCGCGGGCCCAGCCCGGAGCGCGAGGCCCACGCCGGCTTCCCCACCCCACGCCCCCACCCCACCCCGCCCGATCGCTCCCTCGCTGGCTCACCGCGCTTGCCCGGGCCGAAGGCGACCACCACGAAGTAGTCGGCGAGACGTGCCATGCCGGAGAAGCTCCGCGGAGCCGCCGCCGCCACCGCCGGAGAAGGAGGAAGAGAAGGAGGCGGCGGCCACCTTGCGGATCATCGCCGTCCGGGCGCCGTCGCTGCCGCCGCCCCTCCGCTCCCGGGCGCGTCCAACGCCGCCAACGCCGCCACCATCTTCCCCGAGCGGCGGGAGGCCGGCCTGCCCCGAACGAGCACAGGGCGCAGGCGCAGCTCTAGGATCCAGCCAATGGCGGGCAGCTCCGCGGGAAAAGAGCGGCCGGATTGGTGGCCCGGATGCAAGCGGCCGCCCCTTCCCGTGTCCGCGCGAAGGTGGCGGGGGCCCTTCGCTGAGGCGCTTCCTCCCGCCCTCCGCGGCAGGGCCCACCTCCCCAGGGGCGTTTCCGGCCCAGGCTCCTCTCCACCCGAAGCCCCTCGGCCTCCCCAGGGAGCGGAGCGGAGCCTCGACCGCCGGTCTTTCCTTACGCTGCCTCGTGGAGCCGGGCGAAG
The DNA here is from genome assembly GCA_009733165.1 of Naja naja. Lineage (NCBI taxonomy): Eukaryota > Metazoa > Chordata > Lepidosauria > Squamata > Elapidae > Naja > Naja naja. Next base: position 53,592,483 of record CM019154.1, read on the forward strand.
CTGCTGATCGGAGGCCTACGCCGCCTGGCCCAGGAGAAGGCCGAAACTGCTCGCGCCCTTTCCTGCCTGGCGCCCTTTTGCCACCTGCCCTTCGCCCGGGAAGGGAGCCCCGACGCTGTAGCGGGATCTCTTGGAGGAGGAGCGAAGAGTGGCTGAGGAACATGGGTCCCGGAGTGAGAAACTTCCTGACGGGACAACTAATCTGTGGAACAGAAGTTGCCTTCAGAAGCTGCGGGGGTCCCTGTTCGAAGTGGTACAGGAGTGTCCTGCTCGAGCCGGGGGGTGGGGGTTGGACTGGAAGACCTCCAGGGTCCCTTCCAGCTCTATTCCGAATTGAACAATTGAGTCCCGTGCGCGGCCCTGGGGGAATGGGGTGCAAAAGCCGCTGGGCCCCGGCTGCTGTTTTCGTAATAGGCGCCACAACCACATGACAAGCTAACTTTTCTGGTAAGCTGAGGTTGTAACGTGGATATCAAATCTTCTAACACCGTTTTCATGGCTTCTGTGAAAGCTTATTATACTGTTTTGTCCTGTAATTTCTCTTCTCAACTTAAGTTTGAGAAATTGTAGTCTTCCTGGTTATTATATTTTACAGCAGGGGTCTTCAAATTTGACAGCTTTGAGCCTTGTGGACTTCAACTCCCAGAATTCCTCCTCCAGTCATGTTAGCTCAGGAGATCTGGGAGTTGAAGTCCACAAGCCTTAAAGCTGTCAAGTTTGAAGGCCCTTGTTTTACAGTATCACTTCTCTCCAGTCTAAGTTTTGAATTGTATATTTAACAAGTAGCTAGTAGCTCAGAGCTGCTGCTGAAATTCGTGGTGAAAAATAGCTGATAGCCAGTGGAGTCCACAGGGAAAGAGGAGGGTCAGGTTAACCAAAGCATCAGGAAGCGGGTCCTCTTTGTGGGGCCCTCCTCTGGATCCCGGTGGGTTGCCTCCGGAGGCCACTTGCTGGGAGGCTCTGGGCAATAGACCAGCCGCTGAGAGAGCAAAGCGATGGAGGGGTCGGAGTCTGATCCAGCAGGGCACTGCTGTGTCTTTTTTTTTTTTTTTGGGGGGATAAGTTTTTATTTTTCCAATTTAAAAAACATCTCTTGGTGAACAATGTGGTTCCAGGTTTTTACATTTTCATACAAATATGACCTTAGTTATGTATTTTTTCATATTTAATTTCATATATATCATTACATTTCCCATTTTCTGTAATTTTTCTCTAATATTCAATTCATAGTTTATCATTTTTCTTATGTTTTCTTTATACAATATCTAAAATTCTTATTTTTTATTCTATTCATTAACTTTTATACTTTTATCTGTCACATTTGCAATTTCATCGCATATTCTTATTTCATTATTCAGTAAGTTTCATCTAGTTCTAACAATTCCATAGATTTCCCCCTTTAATACCAGTTTGAGTGTACCATCCTTTTTTCTTGTACATCACTCAGTTTACTCCCCTTTAATTCATAATAATAATCATTTTTTAAATTATCATTTTCTAGGTTAATGACTATAATCCCCTAACTACTATATGTCACACATACATTTTACACCAGATTCCACATGGTATTCTTTCTTTTGCTTACATTCTAAATCATTTATTATTTCAATTTCATTATAATATTCAATTAATTACAAAGACAGATTAATTTTTTTTATAATTCTCATAACATTTAACTATATTCTTAATTCTATTAACTATAATTAATGTTTTTCTCATAACTTCCCTTTTCACATTTATTTCAATTATATCTATATATAATTTAGTTTAATAATAATTATTAAAGAATAGTAAAATTTAAAAAAAAACATCTGTCAATCTTTTTATTATACAAATCTATATTTTATGCACCACTACCCATTGCCTTGAAGAATCCCCTTCTCTATTCCTTATCTATCCATTATCTCTAAGTCTCCTAACCGTATAGCTTCTTTTCATTTTTATTCACTTTCTATATCCCCTTTTCTGGTCCTTTCTCTTGTTCCCCTTTTCCTTTATTTCTTCCCTCCATTTCTTACTCCAGTTTTTATCTCCCTCCCTCTCTTGAGCTTTCTTCTGTAGTTCCCTTTTCTGCTGTTTCCTTTGTTTGACTTTCCAAACCATTCCCTCTTTAATCATACCCTCAAACCTCCAGATTTTAATTTTCAATCTTTTTTTCTCCTTGTTTTATTGTTCATTATTCCATTTGATCATTAAGGCTGGCTTCTTCTTTGATCCGCTCCTCCCCTTCTGGGTCTTTCTGTCCTTTGTTCTCCAATATCACCATTTTTAGTTCTTTTGAAGCAATACTGCACAGTTCTACTCTTTCATTACCATTTCCTTTATACTTCTTAAATCCAATTTTATTCCAAGTAAAGTTTTGTCTTTTTTGTGCTGTTTTAATTTTTATTTATCTCTTTTTTCAGTATTTAAGTCAAATCCAGTTAACCCGTAGTTTATTTCAACCAGCTTCTAGCAATCAATTTCTATTAATTCCTTTTAAAGTTATTTCCAAGGTCCATAAGGTTTTATTTTTAAATTCCTTCTGTTAAATTCTTAATTTTTCCAAAAGTCACCAATTAATCCCAGGTTTCAGCCTTCTTTCTTTTTCCTTTATGATATTCTAGTTTCACTTTTCAGGGTTTCCGTTATAACAAAGTCCTCTTATTTTATATCAAAGTCCAATTTTAAAAGAACCAAACACTTTTTAAAGAGCCACTAAAAATTTTCCTTTACCATTAGGTGGCGCTCTCTGTTATGTCCAAATCCACCCTTTCTTTTCACTTTCTTTCCTCTATTTAGGGCTTTTAAGTTTCAATAATCCAATTAAGTCCAATTATCAATAATTATTTCTTTTGACACATTCAAGTTCAGCTTTTAATTGTGCCCGTTTCATGCCAAAATCATTTATCTATTCAATTTAAGCAAGTATTTTTCTTCTGGCTTCCTCCTATTTTGAAGTTCCAAGCCACTTTGTATCCGATTTTGCTTTTCACTGTCTCTGGTCGCCGCTTTTAAAATCTTTCTTAAAAAGTTCTTTAGATCTTAATTCCAGGGTACCTTTGTATCCATATGTTGCACCTAATTTGCCCGGTCTCCACACTGTCTGCTGCTTCACCACACCTGCACAATCTTTGTCCCGGATAGCCTTCTGTCTTCAGGGTGGCCATGTTTGGCCACAGCTACATCCTGTCTTCGGAGGGAGTATAACTAGCCAGGGAGGGGAGATGCGGCTCCCCTCAACCCCACAGGCGATCTCCCCTTCTTCACCACCCCTTCAAGGTGATTCTGACCTCATTTAGAGCCCTCCAATGGGAGAGCAGGGATCGAAGCAGCGGACAATCGCGGACTTTGATCCGTCCACGATGGAAACGACACCAGAAGTCGGACTGCTTGTGTCTTTATGTCTCATTAGCATATATAACCACAGGTGGAGGTTCATTCTGATAAATGCAACAAGATCTTGCAGACACTGCTGAAAAGAACCACATTGCCAATCTCTTTACTTATTAGGCTGCTGTATAAGAGTTTCAGGTTTGTCATCCACTTCCATTTTCATTATCAAATTCTTTCCCTAGCAGGATGTGCTGTTTACACTGGTTATGTCAAAAGTCCTTTCTGAGTGTTTTCTTTCAAAATCCCCAGGTTGGTCAATCTCCTAGTGTATTTTTTAACCTGTCACTAAATTCATTGCTTCGACAGTTTCTTGAAGCTCAACTGCAATGGACCTTCTTTTCTGTTTCTGCTTATGAAACTGGAATTGCTTTGCATGGAATAATGATTTTGCCACCAAATGTTCCTCATTTACTAGTTTTGTAAAGTTGAATCACATGGTTTATTTGTAGGGCCTTCAGCTTTTCAATAAAATCTTCTTTGTCTCCCACAACTATCAGCAAAACAGGCACTTTTTCCTTAGCAACCATTTTATTTGCCTCAAAAAAATTGTTAAAGCCTTTCTGTGGTTAGTGTCTTCCATGGCACTAATCAGACATTTCCATTTTCCCAATAAAGTAGCCATCCTACTGTGCCTTTTCTGTCTGGTTTGTTTTCATTTTCCTCCTTTGGTTTTTACTGCCCTTTTTACAACCCCCAAGATACTATGAGGCTTACCCTAGAAATGTAGCACTGAAGCTTCCATTAAGTAGGAGCAAAAGCTGGTTGAACCTAGGAGTTCATTTCTTTTGGAAGAAGTCATTGACTTTTCCCTTGCAATCTAGGGAATTTGCATACAAGTGGCATATAAATTTAATAAATAATTGAGTATTTCGATCCAATCCATGTGGAAAGGGCACATGGTAGAACAGTTGTTATTTGATTTGGATATGAAAGATATCTGTATCTTGTCTTTGCCACAGGCAGAACACTTCCTGGTTCATATGCATTGACCACCATTGTTACCTCAGTGGCCCTTTCAAATTGTCTGCTCCGGGCCCCTGGCAAGTAATCGGGGATTTATTTAACAAGGAAATGGGGCAAATGGATTAAGGACCTGTTCCATTACTAGTAAGAGGAGGTGTCTCTGGCCCTTGTCAAAATCATCCCTGAGCAGCCTCCCAGGGTGTCCCCTTGGTTTGCAGAGGACTGGGGAGATGAAGCAGCGGAAGCAGGCCGAGAATGACAGAATGTGGCCAAGCACAAGATTGATCACTCTGTGGTGACAAAGCAGGTGAAATACTCTTAGTTCTCTCTTCTTGCTTTGCTAGATTGTTGTCCAGTGTCCCTCCTTATTCAGAGTTGGTTGGTTCTCCTGTGGATAAGAGCCCTCCAGTGGGGTTGCCTCTGGGCCACTGTGGCCAGCCAGCAGAACATCACTGGCCATCTTGCTACATTATTTGGGATTCTTTTGGCCCTGTAACTTCCAAGGAATTGGATAGGCTGCTCCTCAGTGGATCCTCAGCTGCCTGAGCCCACTGATGGAAGCTGTTTGGAAGCTTGTGAATACAAATTTTATACAAATGTTATAAATAAGTTGGAAATTGTATCAAATACTTGTTTCGATAATTGATCTATATGAGTACAGAGATAGCCTTGAAAAATATGCAGCAGCTCTTAGGAAAACTTGAACTTAGCCCAGAAAGACAGGAGGAAGAAACTTTAGACTACCCTGCCTTGGCTCTCTCTGGTATCAGAGGGAAAGAGAGACTGCCAGGCTTTCAAGGTTCTTGGTGCTCTCGGAGCTCCTGCTGGCTTCCCCATTGACTTAGCTTGTAGGAAGCCTCTGGGAAGTTTCTCATAGGACCTCAGGATGCTGCAACTGTCATAATTGCAGTAAAGTCCATCATTGCCATTTACCAAGTGCCTGAATTGTGATCATGTGACTGCAAGGATGTGGATCTGTAAGGACTGGTCATAAAAGCCTCCATGTTGAGTGCCTCATCCCTTCAAATAGTCACCCAACAACAATGATCGTAAAGCAAAAACATCCCGTATCCTCCTTTTTTTGGATATGCTTGATCTGTGTTCTCATTGTGTTATTGTTTTCCTGCTTTTAATTCTTATGCAATTGGGCAGCCTATAAGTTGGTGGGTGGATGATAGTGCCTCGTACCTAGCCACAATAGTGAGCTGTTGCAGAAATTCCACAGCTTTGGGGAGAGTTTAAACTGATCATCCTTCTCATAAGCTAATTAAGTCAGAACATTCCCCTTTGCGTTTCACTTTGTCAATCTTAGGAGTAATGCCGCTGTTTGAATGTTGGGTCAGGCAACCCTTCATATGAATCTGTTCGAGTTTACATGAGGCAGTGCTATGCTTTTTCTCAAATGTGATTTGTTCATTAAAGCATGGGTGGCTGTGTTTTACACGACTGTATCCCAGGAGGTACATTTTGCCATTGCTCAGTTGTGCACTTCAGGTGATTTGTGGCAGCCTCTAGACTGGCCAGACGTCCTTCACATTCAGCATAGCCCTTGGATCAGAGGCAAGTAAGTGAGTGTTGCTCTGACTTGTGTGCACTTGGCAAGAAATGTCCTGTTTCCTTGCCAATGGATTTACTTTACTGTTTACCGCTAAATTATGATCTTGTTAACCGCTCTGAGAACATATTAAATAAAGAGGAACCTGTAATTCTTAAATCAACACTGAAGAGGCAAGTAAATGGGTTTCATGGTTTTGTAGCCAGGAGAAACCTGGAATGAGAAAATAGCAAGGCTGTGCAGCTCTCCCAATTGCAAAGGAAGAAGGTGTTTTAAGGTGATTAACAACTCCAGCAATCAGCTCCAGCTCCCACTGTGGTGGCAGAGCAGGGCTCTCAGCTCTCCAAAACCCTGCAGTGAATTAGGAGGCAGAAGAAATAAACGTGTTTGGTGTAGCTTTGCTGGCATTAAACATGTTTGGGACACATTTTTAATCAAGATTATTTGCCTGTGATCTCCATTTACCAATAGTTTCCCTTTTAGACAAGTAAAGAAATTGTTGCCTCTGTTTTCCCTTGAGTGTCCTAACAGAAGGAGCAGCCGACCCAGCTGCACCACACTTGCAAAAGCCAAGTACTTTCTTCCCTGTGAAAGAGAGCTCTGCCACGTGTTTGTACGTGTGGGCTGAGTGGACGGGACAAATAGATCGCGTTGTTCAACAATTCAGGCTCTTCTGGAGTTCTGAACTCTGGAAAGATCAGAAGGGGATGGATGCCAGGCATGACTGGCTCTTTCGCTTTGCAGATAGGATGAAATCGACTTTTCACAGAAGCATCAGATGCCTTTTTGAGATAAAATGAAGGCCAGCTCCTGAAATAATTGCATGTCAGCAGTAAACCTGTCTCTCATGGCCAAAGGAGGCCAGGATGGAAATCCAGCCACACCAGGGCTATCCAGGGTGTCCATGATTCCCCTCGCTTCTAAACAAAGCCCCCAGGCCCTGCCGGTGTCTCTTTTTCCTGCAATGTCCCCACAGCATTCATGAGCTCCCCTGTTCAGATGCTTTGCGAGGGCAGAACACAGGCATGCAACATCTGCTAGTCTTGGTTCTCCAGGGGTGTCAGGATTGTAATCACGAAAGAGGTGGGGGGAGAACTGAAGCAGCAGAAGGAGTAGCGAATACCAGGTTTTTTATCCAGTCAGGGGTGGATGGAGGCCACTGGAACTAGCCCTGGTGGGCAGAGGCCAGTCGTTGGCCGAGACTGGCCAGAAGGCCTCTGGTGGAATTGCAGTGTAGCTCTGCTCTTAGCCAAGAGCCTGAAACAAATGTGCAACCTGGGGGTGAATGTTACTCGACTGGAGTTAAGGGAGCAGCGGTCATCCTGCATTTCTTGGGCACTTTTGCCAGGATTTGGGGGTGATGCTCTGCTTCACATTTTGAAGGCTTTGAAGAGGATTTTTCAAATAACTGGAGAGGTAGCAGTTATTTCGGTTGTAGGTTTTCTTTGGCACCTGAAATGTCCCTTGACAGATAAAAGGCAGCCCTTCAGGCTAGCAAATGACTTTTCTTGCCCTCTTCAAATAGGACATGGAAATTCTGCATGATTCCGTGGAGTTCGGATTGTCCGACGGAGTCTCCCTGCCACGAATGCCCTGAAGCTGAGCCAGAGCAACCGGCACGGGAAATCTCTCGCGGGAAGCTCCAGCTGGTTTAAGCCTCGGACGAGCTCTGCCATCCCAGCGCCGGGGGGCCGGCACGGGAGGGGTCGTCTCCGGCCAGCCCTTCAACATCCCGCTGGGAGCTACCCGAGGCGCTCCGCTCCGCTCCGGAAGCTCTCCTGGAAGCCGCGCCGCACCGGGGTCCGGAGGAGTGCAGGGCTTGGAGCAGAGAGGCGAGACGGTGCGCGGTGGCCCGTCCCGAACTGGAGCTTCTGCTGGGCGGCGCAACCACAAGAAGCCTGGACTTGTTGCGGGATGGGAGCGCGACCCGGGCAGCGGGGAGGCTACGGGGGGGGGGAGGTGCGCCCGCCTGGCTTTGGCCCTCTTCGCTTTCCCGCGCCCGGAAAGCGGCCGCCGCTGGGCAAAAGCCGCGCCGGCTGGAGGGAGCGCCTTTCCTCCGAGGGGCCGCCCGTGCGGGCCCCGCACCTCCTGTAGGGCCATCCCTGAAGAAGGCGGCTGGCGAGCCCCGGGGCGGGCCGAGCAGAGCCGCGGCGTCAGTGGCGGCCGGGCGCCCCGCCCCGTCGGGGAAGGAGCCGGGAGGGAACGGTATTTAACTCGGGGCCGGCCGGGTGCGACGGCAGAGACAGGCGACTAACCACACGCGAGAGGCTGGAAGAGCGGCGGCTCAGTCCCCCCCCCCCCCGAGTCTGGAAGCCGTCGCCGGGAGTGGGCAGCGTGGGCTCCGTCGCCGTTCCCCGGCAACTCTGCGGAGCCCTTCCCGTCTTGTGCCGCCATGAAGAGCCAGTCGCCGGCTGGGCAGAGTTGCACCAGCCGCCGCCGCTTCCTGCCGCTGCTGCTCCTGCTGTTCCTCCACCTGCCCGCCGCCGAACTCGAGTCGTGTTGCCCGCCTGCTCCGTCTGGGCGTGGGGCGCGGCTCTCGTTGCCCAGGTAAGCTCGTTGGCTGTATCGCCGCGCGGCCCCGGGAGCCTCCGGTCGCCCTCCCTAGAAGGGCTCCGCTCCCGGCACGGTAGCAGGCTCCATCCTTCATACTCCAGCGGCCCCTTCCCGGATAGCGTGGAAGGGGACCGGGGCAGTCCCGGACCGGAATCAGCAATACCGGGAGGACACCCACAACCTCCCCCCCTCCGCCCTGTCCTCATGTCCCTTTTCGATTACTGCCAGCCTCGCCTGCTTCGCCAGCGCTTCCTCTTGGCCGCTGGTTCCACGGGCTGCCATGAACAGAATTTTCTCCTAGAGACGCAAACCCCGAGGAGAGCCTGGGGGCCGTGAGTTACAAGCTTTTTTTTTTTTTTGACCTTTTCAAGGGTTAGCACCAAAACCACTGGAATTCTGCTGAGGTGCCTTCTTCACAAAGGATCTGATGCACAGGGCAACCAGCCCGGAGTGTGTGTGTGTGTGTGTATGTGTGCATGCTTCAAGGCTTCCTTGAGGAACCTCGGTGGTGGTTACACTTCTTTTTCCCTCTCTCCCTACTCCCCCAACTGCCCTGTGCAGATGCTGGGTACCTGCTGAGGGGCAGTGAGCAGTCTCAGGTGTGGATGGGAGGGGTTGAATAATGGATGCTTGCCAGTTGGGCTTACTAAGTTCCAGAGCTGCCTTGTGTACTCTGGCCATGATCCAGGACCTTGTTAAGTGTCCCTGAGCCCTTTGAAATGAATGGGTTCAAGCTTATGTAACTCAGCAAATTAGAAAAGCTGGAATCCACTCTTGACTTGGAGTAAACCCACCTAATTGGCTTTAGGGCAAATGGGTGTAGTAGAGCTGACCCTCAAAGCGTAATATTGAATTCCATGTTCTTTCACATTTGGACGTTTTGTCCCTTAGGTGTTGGTCTGTAGTTCAGCTCACTAAGGAGCATCTAAAAAAATTGGCATAGAAACAAGTCCTAAAAAATCACCCTGAAACTATTGGAACCACATAGCATTTCTGCCACCAATGATGCAATATCATTACAAAATGAATCAGCTGTTGAAACTGGAAGTCTTTTAAGGAATCCTTTGAAAGCCAGAAAGGAGAAGGCAAGGCAGGTCTACGGGGAAGAGCCCTAGTGTGTTGAGGGCCCTCCCCTACCCATTCGTGTTCTCAAGTGGGTTAACTTCTGGGGCACACTGGCTGATAAGAGACCTTCCACCCTAGCCTGAGAGGGAAGACACAGTTGGGACCCTTGGCAGAAGGGAAGTTTTCCCCTGCCAGTGTTGGAATGGAACGTGGGGGCGTTGCAAGGGGGGAGAAAGTGGACTTCTCCATCCACCCCTCCTTGTTCCTTTTCTGCCTGGGGCCCTCCTCTCCAATTCTTGAATGTGTCTTTTGGCTGTATTTTATACCTTTTCTAGCAATGACAGATGCCCCACTTCCAATAAAAATATTTGCCCTTTTTTATTTTATTCTCCCCTGGTAAAAGTTGGTGCCCTATTTAAGTTAACCATTTAATGTTCTTTTATGTATAGAGAGCTGTTCATTCTGTACCCCTAGAATGCTTCTAGAGGGAGGAAGATGATACATGGCAGTCTTGTAAATAGACTACCTCTTGTTGGGTTGTGCAGAACTCAACATGTGCAAGTGATATCAAGCAAGGTGTGGTTGCCAACCCCCAGTTTCCCTCTGGGCTCCTTTCTCGTGGCCTTTGGTTCCTTGGCCTTGGCAGGACAAGAAGCTCTTCACTTGGAGAAGATGGAAGACAAGAAGAAATCAGAGTTTTAGCAACACGGATGGAACCTGGAAGTCTGTGGGAGACCTCCTTGATCTACCTGGTGTAGATCCTAATTTGCCTGGTGTGCAGAAGTTCCATGCTGCCTTGCTGATTGTAGTATCAGGATCAAAGGCTGCCATCAACAAGTGACATCAAAGGTGCAGAACCCTCTTTCCTTTCAAAGAGCTCCATGCAAACATCGGGTGCCATCCCAGGAGTCCTTGGGCAACTTGGAGGCATCTTTATAGCTTACAGAGATTGGGTGAAGGTTCAGGCAGAAAGGAGCGCACTTCCAGTTCTATTCCCCTGACCCTTAGATTGCCATAGGGAAATGAACCTGAACAAATGTTTTTCAGCCAAGCACTCAAGAGGCACAAGTAGTGGTACATGGCCAGCAGGTGATCAGCCATTGCTGCCTCAGTTCAGTCAACCTTGAGGACAGACAGGGCTGATGGTAGGAGCTGGACAAACTGAAGCATTGCCTCTTCTGTTGGGTAGCACAGGAAGCTGAACTAGTAAGAAAGGCCCCATCTTCTTATGCTACAGATAGGATTCCTAAAGTTCTCACCGCTGCCATCTATGATTGAACAGGAGCTGAACTGCAGTGTATCTGCTCTCTCTCTCACACACACATTAAGAGTGGTACATTGCACTCTGCAGGTCCAGAGAGGAAGCGGTGGGTGCAAGACCAGGTTTGCTGGAGTGGCTTCTGCTTCTCATGAGTCAGGGCAACCTACTTTCTTGAGTTGAGTTGGAATGCTATCTTAAACATGGAGAATAAACAAGCACAGCAAGGACCTTGCCTCTGATCACTTCCCGGGTTAGAATCCAGCTTAATGCTCTATAATCCAACTGTCAAAGGAATCCACCAATGACATTACGAGCAAGACTTTGGTCAAAGGATCAGGAGGAGCCTGGAAAGATCTTTTCTGACTAAAGGCTAGTCAACATAAAGCGGTGCTCCCAGACACCTTCTGATTTTTGACATGGATCTCCTCCTAGAGAATAAGAGAAAGCTCCTCCTTAGCAGCAAATAGAAAAGAATGCAAACAAAAGACTGAGTTTTGACTAGCAATGATGGTTCTCCTGCAAAGATCTTGTTATTTACACATGAAAACTTAAGCATCACGATGATGTATTCCACCTATTCTTTTCAGGGCCCTTCCCTCCACCCCACTTTCTCCCCACCAGCTCTGTGGCATCAGCTAGGCTGTGGGAGAGACTTCCTGGCCCTGCGGTGTCTGAATCAAACCCCAATTGGTATCCCACCACAGGGGGATGCTGTGGTCTCCATCTGCCTCCCTGGAGATTTTGACCAAGACAGCTGGAAGGTCTCTCCAGCTTCCCTAAAATGTGCGGGTCACTCCATCCACTGCAGGGGGGCTCAGACAGGAAGGGATCGGGTTGCTGACAAGGTTAGAAGAGGAAATGCCAGTAGCCATAGTGCTCAAGCACTATGGTAAGGTCAAAGCCAAGGAATCGCTGGCCACATTGTCTGAGAGGTACCATCACACACTGAATTGGAGGGGGTGTTGTTTTCAGAAAGTTTTTTTTCCAGCCATCCTGTGGTTCCCTGAAAGATGCATCTGAATGGGAAAGAGGAGATGCTTGTGAATCAGTTGGATGTCCTCTTTGGCTCCCAGCAGAAGGGCTTGGCTGGGATGGGGGAGGGGTTGATGCAGGGAAAGGCACAAGGAAGGAGCTTTCTGTGACTGGATGTGGCATGAGATGCGCAAGAGGACACACCCCGTCTTCCTTCCTCTCCCTCAGCACGGTCTTGAAAGCCAGGCATCCTCTGCTTTAACAGAGCCGCACAAGTCACAACCCCACTTCAACTCTGCCAGCCCCTCCCTAGGTTTTGGTGAGCTCTCTGAAACGGTGCTGACTATGAAAAGCCTCTGTGTAAGCTGGCTTGGGTGTGCAGGCTCACGCCTGTGATGCAGCTGGTGTTTGTGCATGCTCTTCTTGGGTGGCTACCAGTGTACGTGTCCTGTGGCAGGTAGCTTCTTTCCTCTCTGCACGTGCTCCTCCCTCCTCATTTTGCCCTCTGGCCATCTCCCAGGCTCTCCCATCTCATCCGCAGCCCAGGCTCCCTGCCAGGGATTCTGTCGACCTCACTTTTTTCTCACCTTGGCCTCCCCTTTCCAGCCAGGCCTACCACCTTCCACCTCTTTTCCTCCCTTTCCACTCCTCCCCCTGCCCCCTGCCCTTACTGCCCTGGAAGGAAGGAGGTTCAGCTGGCTGCCTCGCTGCCTGAAAAGGATTGAGTGGAAAACCCAGTGCCCGACTTCATGTGGGGCTTTCAGAGCTCCAGGGAGCAACTTCTTTTCCTGGAGAGCTCCTTCCTCCTGGCTTCTCCTGGCTATGGCTTAAGAATAGAGTTTGCCTTCTCATTAGCACTGCTCTGCCCCCCCCCCCCCGAGAATGGGGAAGAAGGTACTCTGCCCCCTGCCTTGAAAAGAAGGGGGGAAAGCAGTGTTTAAACTTTAAATTAGTTTTAAGTGAGTGTAGTATCTTGTTTTCCATTTCGATACTACTATCTATTTTTTCTAGATTGGGATACAGATTCCATGCATAGAAGAATATACTGTTCTCTGTCCATGTGGAAAAGCAGTTTCTCCAGGTTCTCAGCCACAGGGTGCTTTTGAGAGAGGCAAAGCCATGGCCATATCCATCTGAAAATGCAGCCTAGAAACATCAGTTTTAGCTTTTTGGCCTGCTTGGAGTTCCTGTAGAGGGTGTGGCAGAGAAGGACCTTGGTTGCTGGTGTGCACTTCCAGGCCCACCAGAAGGAAGCTGTGTTCGCCTCATCTCCTGGGAAGCCATGCAGTTCACTGCAGGGTCTCTTTCTCTTTCCCGTCGAGAGCAAGGATAATAGCCCAGATGTTCCCAAAGGAAACCAGACTTTCTGGGTCCTGATCCCAAAGGATCTGCCAAATTATTTCCCCATTCTTTCCCACAGAGGACGGGTCAGGCTTTGCTTCCCTTGGTTGGGCAGAAGCATCAGAGTACAGCTCTGTCTAAGTTTTATTTTCATCTTTCAGCTTTTATATTTGCAAGAACTTCCTGATCAGCCTTGGCTAATGGGAAGGCCAGATGTTCCAATCTCAGCTTCATCTTTAGAAATCTCATTAAAAATTGAGAGCCTGAAATAAAGACGAAAGGAGCCAAAGTGCCAGGATACATTAATTGGGGCACCAGGTTGGTGGTGGCAGCAACTAACACCAAGTCAGCGAGTCCAAATTAAAAGTGTTTGCAGCTTTTCTCCAACACACACCAACTTCAGGAAACTTGAGGTTTCTGGCAGCAATGTTAGATCCACCACCTCATCCTTTGGGAGAGGTATGACAAATGCAGCCTTTTTAAGTTCACACAACTCACAAAACACCTTATGGTCAGTACATATGTTGTATCTCCAAGACTAGCCATATTATGGATAGCCTGATCTATACCCAGTGGATTCCCCAACCTTTCAAACTCAGACTATCAAGTTCTAGAATGGGGAAGGAATGTCCCCCCTTCTCATCCAGAGGCTCCTGAGCCCAGCATCCCTGCGCCTCCAGCTCTTCTTTCCTTCTTGTACATCCAGGGGCCCTCTAAGCATCTCCTCTTCTTTGTTGCAGGAAACTGTGGGACTCAAACCACCATTCCACCTGGCTTCCGAAGAGGCTGTCGAAGAAGAACGGGGTGCCTTGGCTGGCTCAGAAGCAACCTGGGACGGCAGACAGCTTGCTTCCCCGCCGAGAGCTCCCCAGGCCCAGACTGGACCCCCTGCAGCTTGGCTATGGCCCTCTGCCTCGGCCCACACTGATGCTGGCCCTTCGTCGAAAGCGCCGCGCTGCCCAACTAATGCGCGTGGGTTGTGCTTTGGGCACTTGCCAAGTGCAAAATCTCAGACACCGGCTTTGGCAGCTGAAGGGCCAGTTGGGACGCCAGGATTCCTCTCCCATCAGTCTCCATAGTCCCCACAGCTATGGCTGATGGCAGAGGGTGATGCCAGGACTGGAAAGGCAGCTGCTCCTTGCCCTGAACATTTCCAGCAGCCCTCTCCTCCTCGAGACCTCCTATGCCACCCCCTGGTCTTCCTGCTGGACCTACATGTAGGGAATTCCCCTGGTGGGTGGGGGGATGTGGGCCTTGAAAAAAGTGGGGCGGGGGCTGCTGCTGGAGGGGCCTGAGTCCCAGCTCTCATCCCTCAGGAGGTGCACTGGGTGCAGCTGTAAAATAGCCTCTCTTCATCCTGGCAAGAAGGAGTTGAAGGTTTATCAATAGATGGGATCATTCCATATTAACACTGGTAGCGTCATAGGAGGAGAACCAGCTCTGGCTTTCAGTGAATGAATCTCTTCCCTGCACACATCCTAAAAACTAATAAAATGATCTAAGCATGGATTTTATCTCCGTGTGCACCACCTCAAAGCTTGGGGCTGTAAGAGGGGATGAGTCATGTCAAAAAGGAGGCATCCTTTCCCCTTGGAACGGCTCATGCTAATGCTATTGGATAGATAACACATGTGAATGTGCAGCTGTGCAAGTGTGCTCTGTGAGAAAGTGAGACTGGCTGGCTTGCAAGAGAGGGCATGCACCTCCTCAGCCCCTTCTTTGGTGCTTCTTTGAGCTTTGGTGCCTCATTTGAATTCACCAGGCTTTCTCCCCAGGGGTCTGGATGAGGGTTAATGCAGGGTGCGTTTCAAACCCAGTGCTGTTCTTTGAATCACCTGGTATGCAGCTTTTTCTCCCAACAGCCATGTGAATGTAGAATTGTGTGTGGAACTGTCCCAGCAAAACAACCTCAGGCAGTGATCTGATAAATGACTCTGGAGTCCAGTGCAGGGGATTGTGTCTTCTAGGCACTGAAAAGCAGCTGCAGGCAGTTTTCCAGAACAAAACCTGCCCTGGGAAAAGTGGAAGGTTGAATCTTAATAAAAGATATGAAGTTGTCTTGTGGTGTGTGTGTGTGTGTGTGCACGAAAGGAGGCTCAGCGAATCTCATTGTACACTTGTTGTACTCTGACAATAAAGGTAATAATAGAAGACTATTGGCACCCATGGTGTGTTGTTCAACAGTATTCATGCTTGCTGGTCTAGTTCACATGACATATTAGACCAGGTTTTGTAGTTTGTGATGCAGGGTATATGTAAAAGGATGTTATCCACATGGCAGGCTGTATCCTGTTAAATCACAAAACCTGTTAAGTCATCATAGGGTTATGAGTTTGGGCAGAGCATGTGATAGAAATTCAAGTATGTTGAGTTAGTCTGGGTGAGGTGAACTTGATGGGGGGAGGCACTGGCATTCAAAGCATGAATTTTGGCCCCGGGGGCTTCCATAGGGCATGCAGTAAAATAAACATTTTGAAGGTTTATAAAAAAGCAAAATGGCAAAAAAACTGCATTTTTTTGAGTGGGAGTAAACAATCCCGGACTTCTGAAAGGGGAACTAGCCATAGCCCTAACCCACCAAGGAACAGCCAGAAGGCAAAAGGTCAAGGCAACTTCACATCCGAGGGCTGTGTTTGCCATTTTGTTTAGAAGGGGTGGATGTCACAGCCCTGATCTCCCTCCGGGTGGGTTTTCTAGAAGACTCAGAAAGGTCCTTATTACGCAGAATCCAGGGTTCTTCTTACTGAATCCCTCAGGAATAAGAGGCAATTTCAGCATCCAGACTTTGCCTCCGAAGCAATGAATGCTGAACATAACAGCCCCCCTCAGTTGTAACAGCAGGGTTCTGCACAAGTGGCATTTCTGAACATCCGCTGCAAGCAGGCAAGAAAGGCGGTTTGCCAGGGCTCTCCTTGGAGACAGCCAAGCTGCCTTTTAAGAAGTGGGATGAACCAGGCAGTGCACAGTGCCAAATTTCCTCTGGGACAGGTTATTCCTGTATAAACTCCCTTGAGTCACAGACAAATCCGACCATCTGGAAAATCTGCCTCGCTGATCAAGGGAAGGGTCAGATGAAACAGAGAGGTGGGTTGGCTTCCTTGGAGTGCTAGTTAAAATGACAGCAGAGCTTGTCCCTGGGTCCAAGGGCCACCACAGCTTTGCTGGCTAAGAGCTTTCTGAGAACGGTAAAGCAGAGGGGCTGGGATCTGACTCAGCAGTTTTCTGCATCAACAAGATGTCCCAGGCAAGCTAGCATAGCAGGGGACTCAGGAGGAGGGTCCCACCTGGGCTGACTCACCTGGAGGCTTCTCTCACAATCCCATGATGCCTCTGGTCAGAGGCCATGACCAGGAACCCTTTCGCCTAGGAGGATCTCCCACCACCACCTTTCCAACCCCATCTGGCTCCCTCACCCAGCTATGCAGCTTCTGTTATTGTCCCAAAGATTGCCCCCCTGCCCCCACCCACCATTCTGCAGGCTGGAAGAGAACTCTGCCCTAATGAAGGAGGATCTCCTCTCTCTCCCGGTCACAGTCTTCGCTGCCCTTCCTTGATTGACAGGTATTATCTGCCTGCGGGCCTTTCCTTTGATGCCCATCAGTTGCCTTCCCCAGTTCTTACAACGAGAAGCTGTTCATTTCGGGAATGCCTGGAGTCCCAAAGGCGATGGGTACCAAAGCCAAGCGCTTGGAAGTGCGGCCGGCACAAGGAGGAGCGCCTGGCAGGGAGGAGCTCTCTCTGCTCGGGAGGCACCTCCTGCAGCTTCCCCCTCCCGGCACCAGCAGTTCCCCATGAACTGGGTTAAGAGAGCCGGTGTGGCAGTCGAGGCTCCCTTGCCCTCCTCCCGGGGCGGCCGTGAAGGAAAGGGGGGAGAGGGCGCGGCGCCTGTCTTCGTCGGAGCCCGGAGGAAAGAGAGGCAGCGTAAATCTAAGCACCCGGTCCGAGGCACCGAGGCCAGCCTGCTTTTCGAGAGGAGCTCGGCTGGCGCACGTACTGAGGAGCCTCGGGCTGCCTTCGAGGCCGCAGTAGCGGAACGGCCTGGGCCGATCCGGTGCAAGATGCAGCCCGTAGGATCCCTCTCTGCGCCCGTTCCCCGGCGCTGCGTCGTGACGGACGCTCTCTAAAGGAGCCGAGTTTCCGTTTTATTTTGCTCTCGGTCTCCACGCTGCAGCTGCGCCTCAGCCAGGCAGGTTTGCCAGTGGTCGCGCGAGCCTGGCACGGCCGCCGGTTCGCTCTTCCGAAAAGGCTCCCAGTTCCCCCGGCAATTCCGGCAGAAGCCGCGGAACCTCTCCGAGGTTAGCCTGAAGGGAGCGCCTGCCCCCCCGCCCAGCCGAGAGTAAGCCCCGCCTCGGCCGCCACGTCCCCTCGAGGTTCCGCCCACCGGCTGCGGGGAACGGCCTCCGCGAGAGGGAGGGCGCTCTCACCCCCTCTCTCTATGGTCGGAACCGCGGCGCGTCATCATCGCGCGCCGAGGCGGGAAATTCGAGGAGCGGACCTCAGTTTCCTGGCCCCGCAGTTTCTGGCTGGCTCCCCCGGAGGCTCCGGCCTTGGCGCGATGGCCCGGCGCGGAGGGTGAGCGCAGTTCCGGCTCTGGCGAGGCTCCCCCGGAGGAGGAGGAGGTTAATGCCCGTTTTCGAGGGCGATCTCTGGAAACGCCAAGCGGGGCTGGGAGCGGCGCGGCTGAGCCGCTCCCCGTGGTCTAGACGAGCGTGTTGTGTGCGCCTGGGGGTGGGGGTGGAGAGCTTCGACGGGGGCTGCTCCGTTGAAGGTCTGAACCTTTAGTTCCTTGGCTTTTTTATGAGGGAGCGGCCTGTCCTGCATTACTTGCCTTTCAAATGGCCTCTATGCTCCTGGCGGTGCCTTTCTTACAGCCGTAGATTTTGTTTTGGGCCGTTTAGCCACTAATAGTCCTTTGGGAGTTGGGCGGCATACAAGTTTAATTAAATAAATAAATTAAATAAATAAATAATAGTCCTCTTACGGTCTGTTTCACAGCTCATCATCTTCAGGCAGTGACGATGAATTTGAAAAATGTAAGTATGTAAAAGTTAACCTGCAGAAGTACAGAAAGTGCTTTTTTTGGAGTATGACTTTGTTTCGTTTTTCTAACCGTTAAAGAACAGTTGCTGGAACTGGGTATGTCTAGTCTGATGAAAAGAAGGACCAGGGGGGACACGACAGCAGTCTTCTAATATCTCAGGGGCTGCCCCAAAGAAGAGGGGGTCAAGCTATTCTCCAAAGCCCCTGAGGGCAGGAAAAGAAGCAATGGATGGAAACTAATCAAGGAGAGAAGCAACTTAGAACTAAGGAGAAATTTCCTAACAGAACAATTAATCGAATGAATGAATGACTTCTTTATTGGCCAAGTGTGATTAGACACACAAGAAATTTGTCTTGGTGCATATGCTCTCAGTGTACATAGAAGGAGTCAAGAATAATAAGGTACAACGCTTAATATAGTCATAGGGTACATATAGGCAATCAAATCATACTAGGAAACAGTCAATATAAATCATAAGGATACAAGTGGAACAACTTGCCTCCAGAAGTTGTAAATGCTTCAACACTGGAAGGCAAGATGGCTACCCAACGAAGTGGCAGGGGGAGCTGCGAGCACAGCCCCCCCCCCGCCAAGGCACAGAGAGGCTGGACTGGCCCTGCCCCGCCCATAGCGGAGTCCCTCATCGACACACGATGCCCACAGGGGGAAAGGCAGCCCCTTCCAGCAGCGTCAGCCCTCCTTGCCCAGAAGCCCAGGCCCAGAGGGCCATGTGTCCTTTGGCACTGGCTTCTCTGCTGCACGGAACACTTTCTTTGGGAAACAACTGGTTCACACAGCTGGTGGCTCCACAATCCAGCTGCCAGCACCAGTTCCCACAGCCAGTTCTGCCTGCAACCCAGGGAAAGGAATGGACCCTGGGCACCACGCACAATTCTGGCTTGTATTTAGTGGGTTTCTCTGTATTAAACTTGGAAGCCACCCAGGGTCCCCTGTGTGAGATGGGTGGCCATATACTCCAAGGTGGCAGAGGGAGCAGGAACAGACCTGGCTGGGCTTGGGGAGGTCCTTTCAGAGCTACGTCCATCCGACATCACCTTGAGGAAAGGAAGAGGAGAGGCTGCCTAGGAAACGGTCAGACGAGAGAGGCAGGAGCACCCCCACCCCCAGACTTTGCTTGTCTAAAGGTTGCAAGGGGGGGATCATGTGACCCCCTCGGACGCTTCGGCTGTCGTGAACACAGTTGCCAGGCATCTCAATTTTGATCACATGACCCGGGGGGTGGAGGCTGCAACGCTCGTGTGAAGAACAGTCGTAAGTCACAACTTTTTTCAGTGCCATTGTAACTTCAAACAGCCACTAAACAAACTGTTGTAAGTCGAGGACTACCTGTATCTGTATCCTGGACTCGCATGTCTGAAGGGACGCACCCCCCTTGACCGACCCTGGTTGCTTCTGCTTCTCCTCTCCCGCTGCCTGCAAGTTCCCAAAGGCCACCCCAGCAACGCTCTTTCCAGGGGGAGTCCAGTGGCCTCCCCGTTAGGCCCAAAAGAGCCTGAAAGGGAAGTGAATTCTTAAGTTTAATTTGCTTTTGGAGAGTTTAATTGTTTAAGGGGACTAACTTTTGTTTCCTTCTATGGCTTGTTTTAGTTTTGTCTAGAAATAGAATCCCCAGATCTGCTTCATGTTGCACACCAAGGACAAGAAACAGCAGGTGTGTCTGAAATTTTGTACTTTACGTTGATTTGGACTTTCTGAAACACATTCAGTTTTAAACATTTTAGGATCTAATTGGACAAAGAGTGTGTGATTTATGCTTAGTAAATAAATTTTAAAACAGCTGTGTTAATTTCTACATGGTTTTTGCAGTTACCTTAATAATTCTGTAATTTATGTATTTATTTGACCAACGTATATAGCCCACACATCTCAGTGTGTGATTCTGAGTGGTTTACAGCAAAAACAGTTAAAAACAACAGCAACTGTTCAAAGACAAAGTACCCAAGTTTTAAGGGTGTTCTGGAAGGAAGGCTGGTAGATGAGGATCAGGCTGATCTAGGACCTTGCTGGTTAAGTATCAGGCGGGTTTCCTTTGGCTGAGCAGAGGCCGTTCAGTGGGATTCGCTCTGGAAGAGGCATCTTAGATAAGAAGGGGCCACCCTGCATGTCTTGCCCTTTGAATTAGTAACCACCCCAGGAAAAGTGTTCTTTTCTAGAAGCTTCAGCAGCGCCAGTTAAATAAATATTCCAACAAAATCAGTATTTCCCAGATTTCAGGAAAGGCAGAAACATCGTCTTTAATCTTACCATGTTTCTTGCTCCAAAATCCAAGATGCCAAGGTTGCCACTTAGTAGAAGATTTCGTGCTCAGGGACAGCGTTGGGTTCATTAGGTGAATTCCTTGATCAGGAATTTAAAATATCATAAGTAATAGGAGAGCTTCTTGTTTCTCCAAAATTTCCTCTTAGCTTCCTTTTAAACAAACAAACAAACAAAGGTGGGTTACTCGGAGAAAGTGAGAACAGATGTATGTGCAAGCCCAGTGGATCAGGACAAGGTGCTTGCCAGAAAAATACTTAGAAAATAATATTTGCAACTCAGGGGTGAACTGAGTTGGGGTCCTTGGTGCTCTCTGAGCTTGGTTGCTTTCTTGCAAACATTTCATGATCCAACTGTGTAGTATCCTCAGTGCTGGACGGGAGTGGGGTTTGCCTTCTGTCTATATAGGTGGCTTTCCTTGTCCGTATTGGTGGGAGCGGTGTTGGAGGTCCCTCGATTAGACTCCTCTTTACTTGTTTGTCTGAGTTGCTTTCACGATTAGAGTATTTTGTACTTCTTGATTATTGGTTTAATATTATTAATCAAAGTTAATCTGCTCATCTGAATGTTGAGTGCTGGTAAGGAAGTGTTTTCTTCTGAGGTTTGAGGAACTCAGACAAATCAGCTATCAAGAGGCACATAGAGGTAAACAACAGTCTACGTACCATTCCAAGAGACAGTCAAAAAACCATTTAATCCCATTTATATAGCCGCTCATCTCATCAGAAGTGACTCTGGATGGCATACATAAATCAGACAAAACCACAATATAAAAACAATAATAAAACAGTAGACAATCTGTAGTAAAAAAAAATCATGTATAAATTAGAATATGGAAACTGCAGTGGAGAGAGAAGTATAACTATACTATATAGTAGAGAGGCGATATTGTAATAATGAGAATTGAACAGTAGTATAAAAGTTACTCTAACTTACTAATTTAGAAATAATGGCAATAGGATAAAATATAGGATAGAGAGAATAGAAACTATTTGCATATAGATTTCTAAGTTTCACTTTTATATCTTGGATTTTTTTTAAATATTAAAACTTCTGCCCAGTAGGAGATACAGCAACTACCTGCCCGGCGCTTTTGTAGCTCTTGAGTTTCCCCCAAAAGCATGGCCCGGAGGAGCAGAGGCCAGAGTGGGCAGCAGCTTCTGGTGGCCATTGAAGGAGCTCACGGAAAGGAGGTGTTTTGAATCGGAGGCTTCCCACTTCCCCCATGAGCCGCTTCTCTGTGCCTCCTGGATACTCCTCAAAGGGCCTCTGAGGGACGTAGCCACAGTAAAAGGAGGACAAGAAAGCCCCCCTGGTGGCTTCATGGGAAGACCCAGGCCGCTCTGCTAAGAACAGCCCAGGAGGGTCTGTCTTTGCCCTGGTTGGAAGCTCTGAGGCTTCCTGGTTGTTCTCTCCCCCACCCCAAGGACCAACCGGGCCTGGTTCTTGTGAACGTTTTGAGATCAGTCAAAGTGGGTAGCAGAAAATGAAATAATAGTAAATGCATGACCATAGAACGAACTAAGAAATATTGGGGGAAATGCAGTATATTTATCACCGCCCTAACAAGGCCCTTTATATTGCAAGCACTCTGTTGATTCAGCTGATTTTCCAGGTGAAGTAAAAAAAAAAACAACCCAAGGGTTTTACCAGGGGTTGCCGGGAAGAGATCTTTTACTTTGACTTTCATGAACTGTTTTCTGTTTCTTTTGGTGATCACCCAAAAGTGCATGATGAGCCTCAGGCCAATAATGGCCAAATGGGCTGTTTATTCCACATTTAATATTTAAGACTTTGTTACGAAGGTTAAAGGGAGACTTGCTTGCTTTTGTAAATTTAATCTCCATATCAGCCAAATGCTTTTAACAACGGAAAAGAAAAGTCAAGCAGACAGGATTTTAATTTCTTACAGCAGGGAAGGGAAGGGAAGGGCACTCAATTTGGAGCCCAGTGAAAGAGGGGAGGTTGGTGTAGGAGAAGGACTAGCAGAGCCAGGAGGAGGGGTGAAAAAAGGCATTATCCTGGTTTGAAAGAGTGGTCCAAGAGGCCATCTGTGTCCAAACTGAAGAGCCCTCTCTCACCGAGGGGGGGGGAGGGATATGGCACCATCTATCTCCAGTCTACAACACAGTCCTCTCAGCAGTTCCAAGAAGGCTCCACACCCATTTGCACTACTCAGGTGACCCTGAGGACACAAATAAACCTCCAAGTGGCCTCCACAACTCTCTAAAAGAATGCAAATGACCAGCTGTCTGCAAGGAATATAGATCCTTCCATTCCCCACCATCCAATCAGAGCTGAAGAAGCTTCTTGGATGAGAAGCTAAATGTCTTCAAAGAAAAACCGGAAAGTCCAGTTGCCTCTTGAAAAAGCACCTTTGGGGTTATCCTAGCATCACTAGGCAGCCACAGGCAAACTCCAAATTGCCGCCCTCGACTGACCCTTATCTAACTAACCAAGCACTGGCCATCAGTTGAGAAGATTCCTGTCCCTAGGCTTTTAGCAATAAATCAGTGACACGTGGAACTTTTGCTCCTGACATCTGGCTTGTCATGAGCCCCAAGAGGCGACAGGGGCTGAGGGGAAAGAACAGAACAGAACAACAGAGCTGGGAGGGACTTTGGGGCCTCTTTCAGGTCCAAAAAGGGCCTGTCTGGGTTTAGCCCAGTGATGTAAAGGTGGGCCTTCTGAAGTATTGGGCTGCAGGGCCTGCTAACTTCCTGAGTGGGAAGGGGGGAATTTTAAAAATCCTTATTTGCTTTCAGAGTTTAATTCTTAATGTTATTTTTTTCTCACTTCTCTCCATCTGAAAAGTTCAAAGGAGAATTTGTTTAGCCCTCCTGAAGATAAGTATGGATCTGCAGCAAAAGGCAAGTGAGTCAACCCCTCCTCCCCTTTTTAGGAGCTGGGCTTCGCAATTTGTCTGCTTTTTTCTTTCCAAATTCTTAAAGGGGGCTAGAGTGCTGGTGCAGCAGCCCAGTTTGGCACAGGACATCCCCTTTTGTGCAACAATCAGAAATGCCAACTGGAGAAGATTATGATTTTGAAATGCCTTCCTCATCATTGTGACTGCTGTTGGATGGCACTCTTGTAGCCACGCTAAAGGGCCACCATCTTTCAGTTAAGTTTATTTATTTATTTATTTATTCGACTTGTATGCCGCCCTATTCCCTAAGGACTCAGGGTGGCGAACATTAAAACAGAGAAAAATTTACAATAAAACAGAATTAAACAAGTAAACAAGCCAAATAAAATTAAAATAACCCCCCCCCCCCCGGGTCATTCAAGGCCGGCCCGTTGGAACAACCAAGTCTTCAGGTCCCGGCGGAAGGAGCGGAGGTCAGGGGCCAAACGGAGATCGACGGGGAGCTGATTCCAAAGGGCAGGTGCTCCCACAGAGAAGGCCCTAGCCCTGGGGACCGCCAGCCTACAATATCTGACTGACGGCACCCCAAGGAGGCCCCTCCTATGAGAGCGAACAGGGCGATCGGAGAGTGATGCTGGCAGGAGGCGTTCCCAAGTACCCTGGACCCAAGCCATTAAGGGCTTTATAAGTTGTAACTAATACCTTGAAGGCGACCGGGAGGCAACCGGCAACCAATGCAAGCCGCGCAGGAGGGGTGTAACATGGGAGTATCGGGATACCCCATCACAGCCCGCGCGCTGCATTCTGCACCAGCTGAAGCCTCCGGACCGTCCGCAAGGGAAGCCCCATGTAGAGAGCATTGCAGTAGTCAATCCTAGAGGTGACAAGCTCATGAGTAACCGTTCGAAGGGCATCTCGGTCCAAATAAGGGCGAAGCTGGCGAACCAGCCGAACCTGGGCAAAAGCCCCCTGGCCACAGCTCCCACATGCTCCTCCAAACCGAGCTGTGAGTCCAGGAGGACACCCAGGTTTCTCGCCCTATCCACGGGGCAACACCTCTCCCCATGACCAAAGATGGTACATCCAATAAAGACCGAGATGCCGGTAAGAACAGCCACTCCGTCTTGGTGGGGTTGAGCTGAAGCCTGTTACTACCCATCCAGACCCGTACCGCCTCCAGGCACCGGGACATCACGGAGAGAGCGTCACTGATCTGGCCTGGGGTGGAGATAAAGCTGGGTATCATCAGCATACTGATGATACCTCACCCCAAAACCTCGGATGATCTCACCCAGCGGTTTCATGTAGATATTGAACAGGAGAGGCGAAAGGACAGACCCCTGCGGCACCCCACAAGTGAGGGGTCTCGGGGCCGACCTCTGCCCCCTGCCAACACCGACTGCGAGCGGCCCGAAAGGAAGGAGGAGAACCAACGCAAAACGGTTCCCCCACCCCCAAACCTCTAAGCCGCTGCAGAAGGATACCATGGTCGATGGTATCGAAAGCCGCTGAGAGATCTAAAGGACTAGGACAGAGGAAAACCCCTGTCCCGAGCCCTCCAGAGATCATCCATCAGTGCGACCAATGCTGTCTCCGTGCTGTGTCCGGCCCTGAAGCCCGACTGATACGGATCTAAATACTCAGTTTCCTCCAGGAACAAGGGAAGCTGCTGAACCACCACGCTCTCAACAACCTTCGCTAAAAAGCGGAGGTTGGAGACAGGACGATAGTTGTTCAAAACGGCCGGGTCAAGGCAGGCTTCTTGAGGAGGGGCCTCACCACCGCCTCTTTCAAGGCGGCAGGAAAGACTCCCTCACTCAAAGAAGCATTAACAACTGCCTGGAGCCAGCCGACGTAACCTCCCTGGAGGCATATACCAACCAGGAAGGGCACGGGTCCAATAAACACGTGGTGGAAGACAGCCTCCGCATGATCCTGTCCACCTCATCGAGGGAGACCAGGTCAAACTCAACCCAGGTAGGATCCACCAGACTCACCGCCACCCCATCATCAGACCACTGCCAATCAGAGTCCAAGCCAGCACGAATTCGAGCGACCTTATCCGCCAGATGTAAGCTAAATTCCTCTGCTCTGCCCTGCAACGGGTCATCCCCCTCAATTGAAGGAGGGAGCGGGTCACCGAAACAGGGCAGCAGGGCATCATCGGCAGACGCAATCAGAGCGGAGAAGTAAGCACGCCGCCGTCCTGATTGCTTCCAGATAGGTCCTGATATAGGATCGCAACTGGACACGGTCGAATTCGGAGTGGCTGGCCCTCCATCTGCTCTCCAGGCATCTTCTCCGCCGCCGTTTCATCCCCGGAGCTCCTCGGAGAACCAGGGGCCCATCGGGTCTACGGCGGGAAGAGGCCGCAAGGGGACAACCCGGTCGAAGCGCCTCCACGCCGCCCTTTGCCAGGCGGCCGTCAGCGTCTCGGCCGAGCTGTGGTCGAGGGAGGCGGGCAAGAACCCCAGCGCCGTCTGAAACCTATCCGGGTCCATTAGGCGCTGGGGCGGAACCATCGTATAGGCTCCTCATCCCAGCAGCGAGGGACAGCCAATTGAAAGACCAGCCGCAGGAGATAGTGATCAGTCCACGATAAAGGGAGGGTAGATGGAGAACCATCCCCAGATCACTACACCACTGCCCGAGATAAAAACCAGGTCAAGTGTGTTCCCCTCCTCGTGGGTGGGTCCATGGATCACCTGGGTCAGGTTCATGGCTGCCATGGATGCCATGAACTCCTGAGCTAAACCCGACGCCCCCAGTGACGGCAGGTTAAAGTCCCCAGAACTATAAGCCTAGGGAACTCCACCGCCACCTCTGAGAGGGCGTCGAGCAGCCCAGGCAGGGCCGCCACGCAGCTGGGGATAGGTACGTTAGCAGCAAACCCAACCGACCACCCGGGCCCAATCTCACGAGGAGGGTCTCACACCCGCCCATCTGCGGGACAGTGACCTCCCTTGGAAACAGGGTCTCTCTAACAATTATGGCTACCCCTCCGCCCGTCCCTGGGCCCGAGACCGGTACAGCACCCGGAAGCCTGGGGGCACAAATCACACAGAGGACACCCCCTCCGGGCCCACCCAGGTCTCCGTAATGCACGCCAGGTCCGCAGCCTCCTCCTCTATGAGTTCACGGAGGAGGGATGACTTATTGACTACGGACCTGGCATTCAAATATACCAGTCTGAGCCCAGAGACCACGTCTCCCAAAACCCCAGGGGAGCGGGAAGCAACCTGGGGGTCGGGGCGCGCCACGCCGTAAACATCGGGGCGCCCCAGCACATAATTTGGCCCCTGTCCCTCCCCTGCCATAACCGATCGCCCTGTCGATGGACAACCCCGCCCTCTCATTATTCCCTGGGAATAATGCTAAACACCCTCTTGCCATGCCCTCCCTCTCCCTCCAGTAAGATTACCTAGTGGAAGGGTCTGCAGGCTGCACTGTTTCTGAGGAAAAGATGCTGGCAGAATCTCCTTTGAGATGTTCTCTGAGGTAGGCTGTTTTCTTGCATTACCCAAGCTAGGTAACCCCATCAGTGTTAGTAGGGGGTGGGATTTGCCCTCGGATTGTATTCTAATGGGTTGTCCTGTCAGTGGGGATGTAGTGGTCTTAGAGATTCTTGGGTTGGACTGTTCACCGTTAGCTTGTTTGGCAGTTCCTTGATTGGGGTATTGTTTACCTCTTGACTGTTGGTGTCAGGGCTGCCTCTGATCAATCCCTAGGAAAGAAAACGCTTGACTCCATAGGTTCAGAGAAAAGGTACTTTTACTAGGGAAGAACTGATTACAGCAAAAGTCAGGAAAGGTCTGAAGCAAAACGTGCATGAAGAGAGAAATTGAAACTAACCCCAGAGCCCAGCCCAGCCCAGCCCCAGTAGCCAGGCAACCGGAGTTCAGTCATTGGCCAGGAAGATGTTTTGGGAATGTCTCTGGTCCAGGTGCATTGCTCCTCCAGGATGGTTGGCCTTGAAAATGTTAAACAACCCGAGCTGGCCATTCTGAGTCCAGGCCTCCCCATCGCTACTCAGAAATTCCACTTTCTCCTCCTGCACGCTTCCCCTCCCAAATACCCATGGCTTTCCCCCCTCCCGGCCCATTTCCATGGCAGCTGGCAGCTAGCTTGAAAGAAAGTGAAGATGCAGGCTGACATTTGGTCTGATCTTAAGAGTCTCCTTTGTTGCTGGCTGTTGCTATGAGTTTGAAATAAATGAGACTCCATGATCAGGGGCTAAATAATTTTGTTGGTTTGTTGGTTTGTTTGGTCTTATATGCCGCCCTATCTCCTGAAGGACTCAGGGCGGCTCACATAAAAAACACCCAATACAAAAGTTAAAAGAATTAAAAAATAATTAAACTAATTAGACCAAATAAATATTTAAAACCCAAACCACAAAACATTTAAAACAAAAGCCACCCCCCCAGTCCAGGCCGGTTTGTTCGAATAACCAAGTCTTTAGGCCACGGCGAAAGGAGCGGAGGTCAGGGGCCAATCGTAGCTCCAGGGGAAGCTGGTTCCACAAAGTGGGCGCCCCCACAGAGAAGGCCCTCCCCCTAGGGACTGCCAGCCAACATTGTTTGGCCGACGGTACCCCAAGGAGGCCCTGGCTGTGAGCGCGCACATCGGGTAAAAAAGTGAGGCCATTTTGTGTAAAATTTATGCCCAGCTATTCAGGATGCCAAGCTAACTTTGGCTGATGTCATAAAACTGATCAGGGATTATGTGTGGAAGAGACACCACCAGGAAAGGCAGCATTGTAGGTAGACTGGGGAGTTGAGAAAAAAACTGAGGACAAGGCCATCAAACTCCTGGCCCACGGGCTGGATGATGCATCACACGCTGGCCATGCACGCACCCCGTTTGACAAAGGGGGGGAAAGCCCCAGTGCATCACTTGATGCTACCGTGACGACACGAGTTTGGCACCCCTGCCTTAGGAGAAGTGAGCGGCCAGCCATTTCTGCCAAGAAGAACTCCTTCTCTGCTCTACCTACTTTATGAATATGCCCAATCTGGCTTAGAAGAAAGGATTTTGGAGAAATGGGTGGCATGAAAGTTTAATAAATAAATTTTTGAGAATATTTAATTGCATTGGAAGGAAACTCAGCAAGAAGAGAAGCAACCTAGAACTAAGGAGAAATTTCCTGACAGTGAGAACAATTAACCAGTGGAACATCTTGCCTCCAGAAGTTGTGAAGGCTCCGACATTGGGAGATTTTAAGGAAGAGACTGGACAGCCCTTCGTCTGAAGTGGTACAGGGTTTCCTGCCAGAGCAGGGGGTTGGACTGGAAGACCTCCAAGGCCCCTTCCAACTCTGTTCTGTTCTATTGCAGATTCACGACCTCTCCACGCAGCAAAAGCCTCCGATGTTGCTGGAAGGGCGTCTGCCTGCTCTGCTGGGTCTATTTTCTCTCCACTCTCGTGCAGTGACCCCGACAGTGAGGATGATGCCGTCTTTGTTGGAGGCCCCCCAGGGAACCCCTCCCATCGCCTGCCTCTTGCCTCTCCTCCGAGGGGTTCTGCTGCTTCCTGGGGGAGGCCAGGCTCTTCCCTCCTCCAGAGGCTGTGGCAGAGCTCAAGGGAGCCGGAGAGCTCCGATGAGGAGGTGGAAAACCTTGCAGCTCGCATGAAGCAAAGGTTCTTCTTCCCCGAAGCCAGGAGGGCCGGGAGCCAGCAAAGCCGCCGTGGTAAGAGACGGCCCTTTCCTGGGCTGATGCGTGTGTGGGGCTGGCTGGGCCATGCATGCAAGATGGCTCTTGCAGGAGTTGGAGTTGATGTAGCTTGTTCAGGATCAGAAGCAATAAGCCTCTCAGGGCTGTGCGCTGTTGTGGGAGCTGTTGCTTTTCCTGGACTCCTGTGGGAGCACGTGGGTCCAAGGAAATACACGTTTGAGCCAGGGGGGAGTACACGTGCGGGTGGGGGACCCTGAAGTAATAAAGTTCTCAGTGGTAGGAGTATTGCTGGCATGGAACAGGGGTGTGGCGTTGGGTCTTCCTGCTTCCAGTAACAGGCCACAGGAAAGCCATTTCCGTAGATGTCTATGGAGTTTCTCAGTCATGGTTGTCCCAAAGGTGCTTTTTTCAAGAGGTAAAGTCCAGTTGCTCCTTGAAAAGAGCCCCTGGGGACTGTATCTGGAGAATTTCAAGTCACGGAAGGAGGGAGGGAGGTGTAAATCCAGCCCCTTTTGAGTCCACCCACCGGTGTTTCACCCACTTGGGCCATTTCGCAAATGACGATAAAGGCCCAGCTTCGTTACGATGCCTGTGGGCTTGTGCTGGCTGTTACAGCAAGTCTCTTCGTCCTGCTATGTAGGCAAAGCTGCTTCCATACTCCACTCTTGGTCTCCTGGCTTGGGGCTTGGAAATGGAAGAGCTGCCTGGAGTCCTTTGCTGGCCGCAAGTTCTCCTGAGGGGCTATTCCCACCTGGTGGGCCAAGCCTGGTCAGGTTGATTGGCAGCTCCATGCTGAGCATTCTCTTTGCCACTTGCAGAGGAGGGAGGCCTGGGGTCTTCCCTTGAAAGCCCAGCCACGGCTGCGAAGAGAAAGGGCAGCCTTCCCTCAGCAGCCGGGATCCCTGCTCCTGGCACACCGCCTTCCCCCAGGACTTCTAAAAGCAAGGCCCTCATGGATATTACTCAGTCAGTTACTCGGATGCAAATGGGGTGAGTCTCTACTGCTTTTTTACTATTCCTTTCAGAGTCCAAACAGCTGGCTGATTTTTCACACATCCATTAGGAGAAACATTTTTGCAGCGAGTGAATAAGACTTGCAAAGTGAGAATTTAGCACTGTTTGGACCTCGATCCTTCTACATATATTTGTTTCTCTGTTTGTTTATCAAGTTTATATGCTGCTGAATAGGAATTGATTGGAATTGATCCATGCTGGAAAATGGAACCGCTGTGTTTTCAACTACAACAAATACAGTGCAATACTACTTTCTGAATTGCACAATAGGGTTCAAGATAGCGCCCAGTTACCCCCCAAAGACCCTCCTC
Organism: Naja naja; assembly: GCA_009733165.1. NCBI lineage: Eukaryota > Metazoa > Chordata > Lepidosauria > Squamata > Elapidae > Naja > Naja naja. The sequence continues at coordinate 53,622,752 of CM019154.1, forward strand.
AGCCTTCGCCATCAGCAGGGAAGCCCAGCATCCCTGGGGAGGCCAGCATCCTCTCTAAAGAGACAGGAGAATCATGGTGGGGAAACAGTCAGTCTGGCTGGAAAAGATCAGTCTGGCTTCTGATCTTCTAGGAGCCAAGACATATGGATGCCTGGTTCTCCCTGTATTTCATTTTGACTACCAAAGGGCTCCCAATGTAACCGAGGACCCCCAAATTTCTCAATGGGTCTGCCTGGGACAGTGCCACCCAATACAGGACTAGTGGTGAAAGAACCTTGTCCCCAGCGCCACTCTGTCATGCCTGGGTTGACTCGGAGCCCATATCATCCATCCAGAGCCTTGCAACTCCAGAGTAGTAAGAGAGCCACCCCTGTGGACAAAGAGAAGGGCTCATATTTACACATTTCAGAAAGGAGGGGGAAACGATGCATGCATACATGGTCCCAATGATGTAATCGGTCTCAGGTTACTTCCTGTCCATCTGGTGTCCGCAGAGCACCGTTTGCACCTTGAGACTCAGGAGTGGTGGTGGGTGGGACTGTCCTGATAAAACCTCACAACGGGCCACAGTGAGTTAGGCATTGCACAGCCTTTTTGCCTTATTTATCTGAAAACAGATTTTCGCCACAGCACACACAAGCAAAAGAACAACACATTGTGTACAAGTGCCTTTTATCCCAGTTTTGGCCTGATATTTCTGTTGCAATGTGTAATATTTGGAATATGGGGAGATAGAGCGAGGGGAAGGAAATAGAACACGTCTCTGTGTGTACTGTAGTTAGAAGCAGGCTAATGTTCCTCGGGCGAGATCTGGGGCTTCTCTGCTCAGGCAGTCATGGATGGATCTTGAAAGTTGCTCAGCCATGCCCAGTTCTTCAGGAGACATTCCTTATTTTATTTATGTTTTCAACCTGCTTTTCAGGATTAAGCATAGGTTGGGATGGGAAGCTCACAGCTAAGTTATCTGAGGCAAGCCTTTAAGGCCAGGGTGCCCATGTCCTGCCTCCCCAATGAGGAGAGGAGGATGGGCTGCTCCTCCAGCCTTCTCTCGGCTTTTCTCTTCCTAGGGGACCCTGCCGCGTCCAGGGCTGCTTCCTGCAGGAGTTGTCAGACCCAGAATCCCAACTAGCAAAACATTTCTGCAGCAAAAAAGAAGGGCTGGCTCAAAGGCTGTATTCTTTTTACAACCATTCTATCTTTGAGGAGAAGGTAGGGAATTTGGGTTTTGCAAATTCAGCTTGCAGCTACCCTTAACACGGGCTCAACTTTGCCTGGCTCACCTTTGTTTCCCTTTCACCATGGTTTCCTCTCCTAAGCCCAGTGTCCTCAGCCAAAAATTCAAAATGGAAGCAGCACTTGTTCTAGTGCTGGGCTTTGACAGAAGACAGATGAAGAAATACCTGGCTTCTGCCACCTGCCCAAGACCAGCCAGAAATTTCTCCTCCAGAGGAGATGAGTGGGGAAAATTGGCCTCTGTCATCCAAGCTTGGCAGAACGGCCTGCTTGTTCCGAGTGGGTGGCTCGAGGGGGCTCAGTGCCAAGCAGCAGTGGAGAATTCCACCTTGGCCCAGCATTTGGAGTCCCATCCTGGCCTTGGCCCTGTGTCAGTGTCTGCTGCTTGCCTCCCACCGAGGTTTCTACAACAAGGAATGTGAAACTTTCACAGCAAAAGGCGCTTACACTGAGAGCTGAACCCAACTCTTATAACTTTGGACGTCTCTTGTTGCCTGTCATTTCTCTTAGCTGCCCGAGAGAATGGAGATGATCTGGAATAAGAAGATGCAGAAGACAGCAGGGTGTTGTGTAACTGGCCAGCTGAATAACCCAGAGATGCAGCGTTACGCCAAGATAATGCTCTCAGAGAAAGTCTGTGATTCTGCAGGTGGGCCCTCTTGCCTCTCTGACTAGAACAGGTGTGGTCACAGATTGCATGGATGCAAAGGCAGGTTCTCTTCTATAGAGGAGAAGATCTGTAGCTCAGACTTGAAATGAGGGGTCCTTGGCACTCTCTGAGCTTGGTTGTTTTCTTGCAGTTTTCTTCATTCCCCAAACTGTGTGCTGATGCTGTTCCATAGTTTGGATTGTGAAACATCTGCAAGAAAACAACCAAGCTCAGAGACCACCAAGGAACCCCCCCCCCCAAAAAAAAAACTCTCCTTTAGCACCCTGAGCTGGAAGGGGAGGGATACCACTTGCTAGGTTCAGTTATGAAAGATTTAAACAGGGTACACGATGGCAATGGAGAAAGAAAAGGGAAATATTCTCTTTTGTAAATCCAATATAAGTAAGTTATCCCAGTCAGTCTTTTGGTTTCTTATTTGTACATCTTTTTTTATTATTATTATGAAGACATCAGTCGGTTTCATTTTTATGTCGAACATGATAACTTTTTCCATATCATTATTGTGGCCTTTCATTTTTTAAATCCACTTTCAGGTCAGTCTCAGTCTTGTTTGGTAAATCTTGTTCATCTTCCATATCTTTTAAACACCGTCTATCTATAATAGCAGGCATACAGTTCCTAAAATTAAGCTCTGGATCCATTGTTCACATGCATTCTTTTCTCCCCCAAGTTTTATTTTCTTTACTATGTATAATATATAAAAAATTCCACTTCAATCAAACAGTGTTGTCTGGGTACAATTGTTTTTAGGCAATCATAATAGGGTGTTTACAATAACATTCATCACAATAACATTAATACTGTAATAACAATAATATTTAGCTTATCCATTTTAACAGATTTCCATTTTAACATTTATCCTTTTTATGTCCCTATCTTTCTAGCTTCGATTTTTATTGTCTAACCATTCATAAAATATGTCCCATGTCAAAAAGTATTTAGTTTCTTCTTTGTCCTTAATAGTAAGCATTAGTTTATCCATTTCTGCAAATTCTAGTATTTTCTTAATTGCATTCTCATCTGTTGGGCTCTCATCACACTTCCATTGTTGAGCATATACAATTCTAGCTGCAATTAGTACATGTAAAATCAAGTATATAGTCTCTTTCATATTTTTCTGGCAGAACACCCAATAAAAATAGTTCTGGTTTCTTGAATTTCTTGTTCACATATGTTCTTCAGTATCTCCCATGTTAAAGTATTTTGTTCCATTCTGTATTAGTAAGTCCAATTTAAGTGGTCATCTCTTTTAATTGTAATCTTTAAATTTTCCTGGTTCCTTTTAATGGGCGTTCTTCAAAGTCTCATCATAAAAAAAAATCCAAAACAACAGCATTTTCCTATGGAAAGAATCCTCATAATTAAATTCTAAATCTTATTTCAAATCCATCTGGACCTTTAGTTATAATTTTTCAAAGTGAATGTCATAATCATCCTGTTGCTATTTATTCCCCCCAAAAAAGAATGTTTTAAAAAGTCCTTAAATTTAAATATTTATATTTAAAACTTCTTTGATTAAGAATTAAAGGTAACTCATCTGATACTCTAAAACTTTGTTGCAAAGGTTCCTAATAACAAAACAATTAACAAGCAATTTCCAAAACTTAATTAGAAAAGGAAGTATGTGATCCCTATGTCTATAAAAGCACCGGCCACCGTTTGAGCAGAGATGGCATTCCCCCAGAGGTCTGAACCCCCTGGAGATGCCCGTCTTGCGGTTTCCTTGTGAGGAGCAATTTCCTGGAGTACTGGTGGGCGATTACAAGTCGTCTTCATATTCTGAGAGGGATTACAAAGAGCCGGTCTATTTGCCAGCTCTTCGTTGTTCAGTTCATTGTTTTTCACCCAGAAATCCTATGGATAATTTAATTGGCAGGGTAGTAATAGCTGTCTCCAGCACCAGACTGATTGTGGAATCAGGCTGATCTTAGGAAGAGAGTTCCCCTTTGGAAGTTTGAGCCATGTTTTTTTGTGTGAAATTGAAAACCCTTCCTCTGATTTCTTATTGTCCAGGAATGGTAGTGGGAGGCAGGGTGGAGGAGTTTCAGATTTGCGGTTCTTATTTTAATACAATTTGGGCAGTTGCAGTGTCCAGCCATTTGGCTATTTTACATTACCTGTTCCCCTCCTCCCCCCGCCTCCAATATTTATACAAATTGGGCTTCCTGCGGGCTCTTCAGCAGCAACCAAGCAGTTGGCCTTCTAAATGAGGCAATTTTGAGCTCTTCTGCATTATTGGGACCATCATGTAGCTTGATCATTTTTGTTCTTAATGGTGGCAAGAAATCAGGCCAACTGGAGGAAATTGACCGCTTGGTTAAATTATTGTTTCTCAGATTTAAACCGCAACAATATTCTCTGCTTTACCGTTTGTATGAATAAAAATATTACGTTACTAGTTCTCCTGCCCACCTAGCAGTCGAAAACAGCCAACCGCGAGTAGATAAATAGGTACCACTTAGGTGGGAAGGTAACAGTGCTCTGTGTGCCTCTAGCATATATCCATGCCAGCCACATGATCTTCAGACAATGCTGGCTCTTTGGCTGTGAGACGGAAATGAACACTCCCTCCGTAGAGTCGAATACAACTGGACAGGAGACGCCTTTACCTTTTTATTAGAAGTTCACCTATCCTAGATGGTGGTTTTTAATTGTTCTTGGCTAAATGTTCCGCTCCAGAATAAAGCATTAGCTGGAACATTATCGTAGGAGGAGTGGCGGGACCTGGGGGGCAGAGTCAAAAGAGGAATCAGCCTTGAGTCACTATGTAGCTACAAATTAAGCCCAACCTCTCTTGAATTCTGTTGACAGTGAGCTAGCGTCAAAATATTGCTAAGTGTTAGTTGAGTAGATTCCTGTGCTGAGGCACAAGTAATAATAGATCAGTTTAGTTGGGACTTCATGCGCGGTCCTGATCTTCCATGCCTGACAGAGTTAACATTTTATACTTAGTCTCAGAGCAAAGCACATGGCATACAGACCTACAGACAAGTTTCATTGTTCTCTTATTTCATGCCATGGTTAGATCGACTTCGGGATACTCTCATCCATGAACTGTGTCATGCAGCGACATGGTTGATCCACGGTGTTCGAGATGGGCATGGGCGACTCTGGAATTTATATGCCAAGAAGTCTGCTACAATTCATCCAGAGCTCCCAGTGGTCTCACGGTGCCACAACTATGAGATAAAATACAAGTTTACTTATGAATGCTTACAGTGCAAAAACACGTGAGTGGACATTTTCCTTTCGCCTAGCAGTACTTTTTCTTTCTTTTTTTAAATTCACGGATGCTGCCTCATCTGCTTTTTGGTAAACCATTCTCCCAGTAGCTGCACTCATCTGCTTTATTTAGATGGAGTCCATTTCAGTTTTATCATTTTGAAATATGATTAAATGTTTCAGAACATATGCATTGTGCTTTTCTGAAACTGGGATATCTTAATCCTTTTCTTGCCTACCTGTTGAAATGGTTAGAAGAGTTGGTAGGAGCTAAAGGGGTTGAGATTGGAGTGTCCCTAGGCTTTAGGTCCTGGAACACTCCAATATCAACCCCCTTTAGCTCCTGCCACACTTCTGACCTTGGAATTGGAGGCAGCTGAGGAGTTCAAGCCATGAATTGAACCAGGAGATTATGGGCCTTATCTACAAGAGGCTCCATGTTGGACATGTTTTCTTTTTTAATACTTGGCAAAGCTGAGATACAATGTCATATGGGAAAGAGAATACTTGGAAAGTTTCAAGGCAAAGACTTCACCTGAAGTCAGCAAACTGCTGGCAAGGGAGAATCCAAGAGAGAGCCACAAGTGTTGTCTGCAGTAGTTTTAAGGCTGAAGACCAGAGAATTCCATGAGGTGGCTTGCTCGCTCCCCGGCTGCTTTTTTGCCACCTGGTTCCCACTTGTGGCACCCATCTGTCCATGCTCTGCATAATGTCCAGCCCTCCATAGTGCCCACTCTGGGCACCTGCCTGCTCACCTGTAGCTCTGGCCCACTGGCCTGCTTTGTTTGGGGCTACTGCCTCTTCCCATGCCACAGTCACTTAAGCTGTGTGGTCTTGGGGTTATACTAGCAGCTGGGACTGGTGGAATTGTTATCACAAAGGGATGCAGTCATACGATGGAGATGGAAATTTTGGTCCCAACAGCTGTGTAACCTGAGGAAAACTTGCACACCGAAGTAGAATTTTATAGGAGGTTGTCTTAAGATAGTATTAAGGTTACGTGAGCCTGAACCATGGTTCTTGGTTACAATCCGAATTGTGTATGGAGTTTTTGCTGGCCATTAATTGTTTATGCTGGAGATGATAATAGTTTGGTCTCAGTCACCTGGGAATCAGTCAAATAATAAACCTCTTTCCTGAAGATTTTGCTTCTATAATTTTGGCTGTAGATGCATGTCACCTTTGCCTTTCGTTAGCAGCTTTCTGTCTTCAAAGACACCTCTTGTGTTTGCCTTTCAGAATTGGGCGCCACTCCAAATCCCTGGACACGCAGCGCTTTGTCTGCGCTCTTTGCAAGGGGCAGCTGGAGCTTCGCCAGCCCAAGCTCAAAGACGGCACCCCAGCCAAAGCCCCACTCGCTCCATTTGCAAAATACGTGAAGGAAAACTACAGCTCCGTGAAGCACTCTCAGCAGGGCCTGAGCCATGGAGCCATAATGAGGAAGCTCAGTGTGGACTTCGCCTCCCGCTCTTGATTGAACAACTGGTGCGGCAGCTCCAGACCAATGCTTGCAAAATGAAGTTTCTGATGCAGAGGAAGAGACTGAGGCCGATGGAAAACCATTGTCATAATTCAGCCTTTTAAATGTTATTTGTATGCTTCAATATTACACATATTTAAATATATTTGTATGTGTTCATTTTCTCCTAGGGCTTCAAATCAAGCATATGTTATTAAATACTAATAAATTCTTTTTAATTTCAAATGTGGATGTAAATATTGCTGTGGTTTTCCATAGTGATTATCCCCAATAATCAGTGCAAAGAGGAAGTCAGGAAAGCAAAGTCTCAGAACAAACAAAGACTTGCAACAAAAGCCAAAGATAATTTAAAAAGTTTCTTCCAACATATAAATAACAAGAAAAAAATCAAGGAAGCAGTCGGTCCACTAAGGAGAGAAGATGACAAGGAAGTAACAGGCAACAGAAGGAAAGCAGAGCTGCTTAATTCATTCTTTGCTTTGGTCTTCACGCAAAAACAAACTATAGCTCAACCCACCAAAAACAACTAATACAGGTGAAACTCGAAAAATTAGAATATCGTGCAAAAATTCATTTATTTCCGTAATGCAACTTAAAAGGTGAAACTAATATATGAGATAGACTCATTACATGCAAAACAAGATAGGTCAAGCCATGATTTGTCATAATTGAGATGATTATGGCTTACAGCTCATGAAAACCCCAAATCCACAATCTCAGAAAATGAGAATATTGTGAAAAGGTACAATATTCTAGGCTCAAAGTGTCCCACTCTAGTCAGCTAATTAAGCCATAACACCTGCAAAGGGTTCCTGAGCCTTTAAATGGTCTCTCAGTCTGGTTCAGTCGGAATCAGAATCATGGGAAAGACTGCTGACCTGGCAGTTGTGCAGAAAACCATCAGTGACACCCTCCATAAGGAGAGAAAGCCTCAAAAGGTAATTGCAAAAGAAGTTGGATGTTCCCAAAGTGCTGTATCAAAGCACATTAATAGAAAGTTATGTGGAAGGGAAAAATGTGGAAGAAAAACGTGCACAAGCAGCAGGGATGACCGCAGCCTGGAGAGGATTGTCAGGAAAAGGCCATTCAAAAGCGTTGGGGACTTTCACAAGGAGTGGACTGAGGCTGGAGTCAGTGCATCAGGAGCCACCACACACAGACGGATCCTGGACATGGGCTTCAAATGTTGTATTCCTCTTGTCAAGCTGCTCCTGAACAACAAACAATGTCAGAAGTGTCTTACCTGGGCTAAAGAAAAACAGACCTGGTATGTTGCTCAGTGGTCCAAAGTTCTCTTTTCTGATGAGAGCAACTTTTGCATCTCATTTGGAAACCAAGGACCCAGAGTATGGAGCAAGTATGGAGAGGCACACACTGCAAGATGCTTGAAGTCCAGTGTGAAGTTTCCACAGTCTGTGTTGATTTGGGGAGCCATGTCATCTGCTGGTGTTAGTCCACTGTGCTTCATTAAGTCCAGGGTCAACGCAGCCGTCTACCAGGAGATTTTGGAGCACTTCATACTTCTGCAGATGAACTTTATGAGATGCTGACTTCATTTTCCAGCAGGACTTGACACCTGTCCACACTGCCAAAAGCACCAAGATCTGGTTCAGTGACAGTGGGAGTACTGTGCTTGATTGGCCAGCAAACTTGCCTGACCTGGACCCCATAGAGAATCTATGGGGCATTGCCAAGAGAAAGATGAGAGACATGAGACCAAACAATGCAGAAGAGCTGAAGGCCGCTATTGAAGCATCCTGGTCTTCCATAACACCCCAGCAGTGCCACAGGCTGATAGCTTCCATGCCAAGCCGCATTGAGGCAGTAATTGCTGCAAAAGGGGCCCAAACCAAGTACTGAGTACATATGCATGCTTATACTTTTCAGGGGTCCGATATTGTTCTATATACAATCCTTGTTTTATTGATTGCATGTAATATTCTAATTTTCTGAGATTGTGGATCTGAGGTTTTCATGAGCTGTAAGCCATAATCATCACAATTATGACAAATCACGGCTTGAACTATCTTGTTTTGCATGTAATGAGTCTATCTCATATATTAGTTTCACCATTTAAGTTGCATTACGGAAATAAATGAACTTTTGCACGATATTCTAATTTTTCGAGTTTCACCTATAGACAGACCAGAAATAAAATAAGCAACAAAATAGTAAGAGAACACCTGTCTGATCTTGAACACAAATCACTGAGGCCTGACAGATTACATCCCAGAGTTTTAAAGGAGCTGGCAGAGGTGACCTCAGATCCACTGGACCATATATTTCAAAAATCCTGGAGCACCGGGAACTACCAGATGACTGGAAAAGAGCTGATGTGGTTCCCATCTTCAAAAGAGGAAAAAAAACCCTCAGGAAACTACAGACCAATCAGCATAACATCAATACCCAGGAAGATACTAGAAAAGATGATAAACATCTGCCAACATCTAGAAACAAATAAAATAACAACTAGCAGTCAGCACGGGTTTGTTAAAACAGATCATGCCAAACCAATCTTATTTCATTCTTCAACATAGTGACTTCCAACTCTAATTATCTGTTATCTGTTTCTGCAATTTGATTAGATTTGCTTGTTTTAAGCACTCCTCGATTATGGTCTTTGAGGTAGCTACTCAAGAGGTGAAACCCTCCAGCTGGTGCTTAACTAAGCTTGCTGTAATGGAATAACTTATGAAAAGATTTGCTGAATGCCATATATATATTTAACAATCTATTCAGAAAGTCACTGGACCAAAAATGAGATAAGTCAGTGTAACAAAATTAATTCTGGATAAATTATGTGGGCTTTTGGTTATTTATTTATTTTGATCAGGGGTGGGATCCGACTGGTGTAACTACTGGTTTGGTGATTTTACATTTTTCGCACGCACCCCTGACACACACTGCGTGCGTGTATATTGTCATCTAGCTGCCTGGACAGCTGAGCAGTGCTGCGTGCAGGTGCACAGCAGTTGAAAAAGCACTTTTTTCCTGCTTTTTCAACCACAGCTGTGTCGCGCAAAGCAGCTGCGGTTGAAAACGCAGGAAATAAAGGTCAGATAAGAGCCTGGATGGGCGGGTGGGCCAAAACAGCAGCAGACATAGAACCGGTTCTATGCGTGCTCTCTGCTGCTTTTCAAAGCAACCGGTTCTACAGAAGTGGACAGAACCAGTAGAATTCCACCCCTGATTTTGATGCAAGTCAACCTCTCGAATCACCACACCAAACTGGCACCGTAGCATTGCTTTCCAAGACCTTATAGAACCACATCTTTGCAATCTGCTCTCTAGAGTCTCGTCTGTCTGCAGTTCCTTTTTCTTCTTTATTGTCGGAATCTGAACTGTATCGGACTGGAATGCATCATCAGATGAGTATCAATTCTACCGCAATAGATCTGAATAGTTATTAATAGTCCTCATAATGAATAAAAGGGTGTCAAGTTCATGCTCAGATACAGGTAGCCCTCTGCTTAAGATCGTAATTGAGATTGGGAATAAGATTGCAAATTGAGGCAGCCATGGGACCAGAATAAATGTTCTGGCCTGTTTTGTGGCAGTTGTTAAAGGCTTGAATGGGTGCTTTTTGCCAGAAGCAGCAAAAAAAAAGTGCTGGAAACGAGCAAAAGGTGACACAGCGTGGGGTGTAGGGACAATGAGAGCATTTACAATGGCTGAGGTATTTACCAGGCATAAAATATCGATTCTGTGACCATCATAATTTTTATCAGAGTACATTCATTAACTGATGGAGACACGGTTAACAAAGTCAGCAAGCGAGTAAGCATGGCAACAGAGCGGTCAACGGGAGGTGACAACCTGGGTGTGGTTTGGCTCTGTGTGCTTTGCTGAGAATTGAAAGTGAAACTAGACTTGCTTGTTTGCTGAAACTGATATCTGCTCAGAGCTGCTGCTTGCTGTTTGCGTTATGTTACATTGAAAGAATCTACAAACGGTATTGTAAACTCTACTCATATTATTATGTTTATAAAGAAGTTAACGATCCAGCTGAATATGTCATATGTGTGTTTTCTGGACTTGAATTTCTGCTGCAAACTAACAATTTTGAATGGTCATAAAATGAGTTTTCAGAAGGACTATCTGTACAATAAAAAAATTAATTATCTCAATCTGAGCCCAAGGAAGGCAAATCCATATTACGATACCACAAATCAACACTGCTGTCAGCTCCTAGGTCCGGTGAAGTTTACCATTTTAAATGACATTTAAGAGACCAAATTTCTGTAAGGCTCCCACATCCTGAAGCGCGCAAATTATTCTTCTCAACATACACAAAAGTTATATTGTGTATAACTTCTCCTGCGTGAGCTGCACTGGTTACCGGTTGCCCTCCGGCTGAGATTTAAAGTGCTGGTGTTAAGCTATAAAGCCCTACATGGCATTGGTCCAGGATATTTGCGGGAGACCCTGCTACCGATAACAACCTCCCAGCGTCCTGTGCGCGCCCATCGACAGGGCCTTCTCCGGGTGCCATTGACTCGGCAGTGCCAGCTGGCGGTTCCCAGAGGGAGGGCCTTCTTGGTGGGTGCATCCACCCTATGGAACCAGCTTCCCTGGAGTTCTGGGTGGTCCCTGACCTTCGCTCTTTCCACCATGACCTAAAAACCTGGCTGTTCCAACTAGCCTACCCAGACTGATGAGGTTGAGGGAGGGTTTTTAAATGTATTTTAATTCGTTATATTTATGAGACCTTGGTTTAATCATTTTTTAATATTTGTATATTTGTATCTAAATTGTTTTTAGTTTGTAAGCTGCCCTGAATCCTTCGGGAGATAGGGCGGCATAAAAGTCTCATAAATAAATAAATAAATAAATAAATAAATAAATAAATAAATAAATATTGCACGTAGACCTTGGCTTTTTTTACCCCTCTGCAGGTGCCCAATTATATGAATTAATCCCATCACTAATGATATACCGTGGGTTTGGGAATTCTTATTTTTATTTTAGCCACCTTAGTTGTAAAGGTGAAAAGCAGAACACACCTGTTACCCTAGTTTGCCAAGGCAGAGAAAAGCTACCCCCTCATCTTCTACCTCAGCTAGGGAGGCAGCGCGAAGGCTACTTCCAGGGTCCATGCCAGGGCTATGCCAGTCTTCCTACTGCCACCATTAAAGCCCCTCATGCAAGCCGTGTGTGCTACAGGAGCCTTTGTGCCGTGTGTGCTACAGGAGTGTTTGTGTCTCCCACACTCTGGGTCCTCTGGGTCTGAGTTGTTGACCTTGTCTTTGCTGGCCCTTGGAGACTCGTGAAAGATTCTGGCCTTTTGTTCACGGATAGCTGGAGAGGAAAGCCTACCCGAGTCCTGGTAGGCAGTCTGGTCCTGCCCCTGGCTCTGCTCTGCTGAGTTAGCCAGCTGTGCACATGGGCCAAATCTTCCCCGTATTGGAGCTCCTGAAGAAACTGTTGTTTCTGCTCCTGGAGCTGATGCACAGTGGCCTTTAGGCCCTGGGCTCTCTTGATGAGGTTCAGCAGTTCATTGCGCAATCTCCCATTTTCAGCTTTTATCTGCTTGGTGTGTTGGATGAGGCTGCGCACGGCTTCTTTCTCGGCCTTTTTGGCCAATGCTTGGACCCTCTGCTGGGACTCCATTTCATATTCTGCCTTCTTTTGCAGGAACTGGCTCTTGACAGTGTGCATTTTCTCGGAATGGTGGATTTTCATGGCCAGCAGGTCTTTCTCCAGCTCCCAGATACGGGAAAGCTGGTCAGACTGCAGCTCCTTGAAGGGCCTCAGATCATCAACCTCCTTGTTCATGAGGGAATACTTGGTCTCCATCTCGATCAACTGGCTCCTGACCTCCTTCTCTCTGTCTTTGTATTGAGAGGTCAGCTCATTCTTCTGTTTCAGGACAGAGGCCAGATCCGATCGGTTCTGGTCACTTAAGGTAATGATGGCATTCTGGCAAAGGAGGGTGCGTTTGGCTAAGTAGGTGAGGTAAGCTTTGCTGTTTTCTCGGATCTCCTGGGCTTCCTTGTCCAGGAGTTCATTTTCATCTTGAAAGCTATCCACCCGATCTGAATAGTTCTTGATATACTCCGTCAGGGTAGCATATTCCTTCTTCAGGTGTTGCTCTCTCTTGGTGAAAAATTGCTCAGGGGTGTTTTGCTGCTTGGCTATACTTTTCTTAACTTTTAGCTTAGTTTTCTGTTGCGCCATGCTGTCCGTTAAAATGCTGATCAAACGAAAGGAAACAAGGTAAAACACGATGGTTGCGTAGCCTGTATGGATACAACAGGTGGGAGAGTGCGATTAGAGATGCTACGAGATGTCTGGGAGAAATTAGACCGCACCAGAAGGATAAAGGAGAAATGACAAAATAAATAGTGGAACAGACAATCGGCCGTGCATTTTTTTTTTTATTTGGCCTTGTATGCCGCCCCCTCTCCAAAAGGACTCGGGGTGGCTCACAACTAAAATACAGATAATAAATACTTTTAAAAAGAATTAAACCCAAAAAGCCCAATAAATAAAATCAATTTAAACTCCCCTCCAAGAGGTCAATCCAGCCCAGCCTGCTCAAACAGCCAAGTTTTCAGATCGTGGCGGAAAGAGCGGAGATCAGGGGCCAAACGGAGCCCCAAGGGTAGTTGGTTCCACAAGGCGGGTGCCGCTACAGAGTAGGCCCTTCCCCGGGGCACCGCCAGCCGACATTGTCTTGCGGACGGCACACCGAGAAGTCCCAGTCTGTGCACTCGCACAGGGCGATTGGCATTCGATATCGGCAAGAGATGCATTGAGCGACACTGCCTACATTTTTAGCAATCAGCTGCTGCTGCTCTGGGGAAATCAGTCCCAGGGCCTGTAACGCTTTGTGCCCTTTGCTTGTGATGGCATCGCTCTGAACGAAGTGCCAAAAGGGGGGCTTATTTTTCTTCTAACCGTTACAAGCCTCCCCTCAGGAGCGTGTGATCCCAGTTTGGATCTATGCTCGGAGGCAGTCACTTTCATCGCGCCTTATATTTCTGACTATTGAAATACAAATTAAGATTTCTATTATTCTGGCCTGTGGATACATAAGCACTTGGTTTGTTACACTTTAAAAACTTGCAGTCACCTTCTTGGTAAAAGAAATATATTCAACCATTGTATTATTCTGAATTATTATTCTATTATCCTGAAAGGAGATGGCTGCAATGTGCTCTACACGGGGCTACCCTTGGCACTATCCGGAAGCTCCACTCCTTGCAAAATGTGGTCACGGGGGCAGTTTTTGGACTCCTGGGGTTGTAACACCGCTGCTGGGGAGCCACATCGGATGCTGCTTTGCTTCAGGTCCACTTGTGCAATCTTTTCCTCAGCCTGTCCACTCAGCAGATTGCTCTCTCGGACCTGTGTGCTTCCTCTACCTTTATACATACAGTTTGGAACATTTTTTTCTTGGGTTGCTCCTTAAGACTAGAAGACTCAGAGAAGATGTCCCCACAGGTAACCAGGGCCCAGGCCCAAGGCATTATAATGCCATATTAACAGTTCAGGTGATCTTGATTCTATCCTTCTATTAATGCAGCCTAGAATCGCATTGTCTCTTTTGGCAGCCACAGCACACTGCTGGCTCTCCAGGAATCTCCCATTTGGTGCAGAGTTTGTTTCCCAGGGTAATTAAAGTCCCCCATTACTACTGCGGTGCATTTCCTGCACAGCTTAGCTAACCAGTTAGCAAAAACTTCATCTATTTCCTCCGTTTGGTTGGGTGGCTTGCAGTATGCCAACGCCAATCTTTTTTTTTCATTTTATATTAAACCATACGCATCGAAGGAGGCTTTTATTGGTTTTATGCATTTCTGTAAAGATGTCATGATTTGTTACATAAAATGCAATTCCATCTCCTCTTTTGTTAAGTCTGTTTCCTTTAAACAATTTGTGTTCTTCCAGCATTTTTTTTCAGTCATGAGGAGTTTCATCCCACTGCATTTTGGTAATGGCAACTATATCATGCCTGCTCCCGTATATCAGTACTTCAAGTTCACCCTGTTTGTTTCTCATACTGGCAGCATCGATGTCTGAGTCCTTTATGGCCGAGTCTGCATTTGGTTCCTACATTTCCTGTTTTGTATCCCTTCCCACCACTCCCTACTTCATTATTTGATTGGTTGTCTTGGATTTCTACTTGGGATTAGGTCCTAAAGATTGCTCACCTTCCCCCTTCAATTTAAAGCCCTTCAGATAAGCCGCGCCAGTCATTTTCGAAATGCATCCTTCCCAGTTCTTATGAGGTGCAGCCCATCCCTTGCCAGAAGCCCTGGGATGGTCCGAGGATTCTGCCCCCGGGTAGGAGGTCTGATTTAAAAACTTCCAAAGTCGCTTCCCTGCATAGGATTGTACGTTCAGCCTGTCTAAGTATAGTGAAACCTTCAAGTGCTCTGATGGAGGTGCTTTTCCAACAGGGGGCATTAAGGAGGACAGCAATCTATAAGGAATGATGGGGGAGGGGAGAGAGGATAGGTATTCAGAAAGGGGAGGGCAACAGCCTCCACCTCAGAATAGAATAGAACAGAACAGAACAGAACAGAACAGAATAGAATAACAGAGTTGAAAGGGACCTTGGAGGTCTTCTAGTCCAACCCCCTGCTTAGGCAGGTGCCTATCAAGTGGCCTTTAAGGCAGCATTGCACAACTTTTTCTCTGGACACAAATCCTCTTTGTTGTATATAATGTATCCATGTCAAGTTTTAGCATGGTCAGCCTATTTAGGTGAGTATCTTTCTAGCAATATGAGAAATCCTCCTAATTATATAACAAAGGATTCCTTCCCTGATTAGCCACCTCTATCTGCGCTGTTAAATAAGCAGAAACTGTGAATGCAGGAGGGCGCCTGACTGCAGAGCGCTCATTTTTTTGGAAACCTGGCTAATTACTTGCCCAGAATCCTTAGGAAGGGATGGGCGCCCTTTCACTTGTTTCAGACTAGGAACAAAGGCTGGCTTTCCCTACCTGAGTTGATTTCTAAAGGGCTCAGAGCGATGATATATTATATCCTTTTGGAATAAACTTCATTTCTGATTCAAGCATCTGCCTGTGCATTTTAAGGCGATTCCTGGCTCAGAAACAAAGCTGATTTCTTTCAATTCCTAGAAGACATATGGTGGAGTCAGACTATCTGGGCCACCTGGTATCTTTAAAAAGCGCATACGTCGCCCACATTCACTTGACCTCACAGCCAAACATCCAGTCAGCGTCTGAGGTACCCAGTGGCATATCAACCATTAAGCAGACTAAGCACGTGCTTAGGGCACCAGGCCCAAAGGGGGCACCACAAAGTTGAGAATATGGCTTCATTTGTACAGGGGGGGCACCAAGATTTGTCAGCACTTAAGGCACCAGTGAGCCTTCATCCGCCACTGGAGGTACCACGCACCTTTGCTGTTGAGGTGACCTAAACTTGTCACGTAGAGTGAAATCTCCCTACCTCTCACTGCCGTAATCTCTGAGAAAGTCACCCAGGGAAGCTTTCCAGATAACAAAGGGTCTTATTCAACCTGTGAGGATTGTCAAAGAACGATGGAGTTTTGAACCGGCTTTGCAGAGGAAACCTCTCACCGCTGCAATCAGATCGAATTACAATATAATTATATTAGGATAATAAGTAGGAAGCAAGTGCAAACAAAAGCTGAATTCAATCACAATGTATGACTGTTATAGTCTGTCCCATCAGAGGGGCGACCTGCTCTGGACGGGGATCACATTCATCCTAAGCGAGGTCTGTAACTTGGAAATACTCTCCCTAAATTCTCAGGAGGGCGGTATTAAATTCACCTTCGCTCCTTGGATGGGATTAAAGTAGTGTCTGTTGCCAGGCTTTCCCCCCAAAAAACAGCAGCACTATCCTTTTTTAACCATCCCGACACAATCGAAGGTCTGTTGTTCCTCCACCAAGGAAACTCCAAAAAGCTGCCCTGTAGCTGTCCAGAAGCAGTAAAAGCAATCGCAGTATTTATCACATTCACACAACCAGCCACCCGTAATGCTAAAAAAATATTACGTAAAGGAATGAAATTCCATTATATTTTGCAATGTCTCCCCTGAATTCCCAAGCTTTTTGTATGAGTGATGACGCATCATCTTCATACAACCTATTACCGTGTTTCCCCGAAAATAAGACCTATCCCGAAAGTAAGACCTAGCACTATTTTCTAAACCTGCCCTAATATAAGACCTACCCTGAAAATAAGACCTAGTGTAAATCTCCAGTTCCAGGAAGACTTTTCAGGGAGCAACCGTGCACCCGCAAAACACCCCCCCCTACGCACTCACACCCACTATTTGGCACCATAAATATATAAGACCTACCCCGAAAATAAGACCTAGTGTGTTTTTGGGAGCCAAAAAAAATATAAGACAGTGTCTTATTTTCGGGGAAACACGGTAGTAGATTCCCTTTGTCTGCACGGGCTTTTAAGGACAATTCCCATAATTTGTAATTGCGCACAAGGAATGTTGAATTACGAGCAAAGAACCAAGACCGCTGATAAGCAAGGTATATCACAACCATATATTTTGATGCGTATTTAATATGTTTTTGTTAAGATACCGGTTTAATACAAGTTAGTGTTGTATTGTTATAAAAATGATATTGGCTTTATCTTTCGCACGAATCTGTTTTATCGTTGAGCTACTTTCAGCAGAAATTCAGACCCGGGTAAGCGGAAACCGAACTCATATATTCAAGTTGAGAACAACTAACGTCAGGCTATATGCACGGTTGGAAAGGAACGGGTATTAGCAAATCCTAACGTTTATCTGCATGTAGAAACTCCCATTGCAATTCTGGAAGGCAGGTTTAAATATCCCAAGGGACCCCCACGCAACCTGGAATCCCATGAGAAGCACCAACCTGTATCCTAAAGTTGCTTTCCTTAAATAAACAAATCTTTTCAGATGTGAAGAAAAGGGTGGGAGCAACTAACCTCTACGGAAGGTTATGTGCATCCATGGAAATGGAAGGACTTGACATCATAAGAAACAATCAATGGAACCTTCCCTACTTTAGTTTGATGCATCTAGAACATCAGAACATTGGAAGCGCTCTAAGACTACATTAGCCGAAGCCCTTTTTTGGAACCCGAAATGGCAGCTATGTGGACAGAAAGGGAATCCCTCCGAAGCGATATTCATGGCAATTGACAAAAGCACCTTTATCTTTGATTTGTGCTGTTACACTGCCTCCTGATAAGTTCACACAAATAAAGCATCTTCCTGATTCAGAGGAAGAGAAATGGTATGAGGCAATGCAGGCTGAAATGGACAGTCTAAAGAAACTCAAGGTGTTTACGCCTGCAAGTCCTCCAGCAAACAAGAAAGTTATTGGTACCAGATGGGTCTACAGCATTAAGAAGAAGCCAAATGGCAAGTCATTATACAAGGCCAGACTTGTAGCTCAGGGTTTCGCTCAACGTTATCCTGAGGAATACATAAATACTCACCGACAGTTCGGACTGAGAGCGTGAAAATTGCTTTAGCCCCTGCAACTATTCTTGGTTTAGAAGTTTTCCAGTTTGATGTTTGATATCTAAATGCTGACCTAGATGAAGAAATTTACGTCAGAGGTCCTCCAGAGTTCCAGAAGCAAGAAGGGGATACCTGGCTCTTAAACAAAAGTCTTTATGCTCTGAAACAGTCTGGTTTAATGTGGTATTTATGTCTTACTGACAAACTAAATTCAATGGGCTTTATTAAGTCCGAAACTAATGAATGCGTGTTCACAAAAAGATCTGGGAATATATATGAGATAATTCTTGTTTATGTTGATGATATTGTTTATATTAGTCCAAATAAGCAAATGAGTGAGAATTTTGCTAAAACTTTGCAGAAATATTTTACATTGAAATCTTTAGGTCACATTAACACTTATTTGGGTGTTCAGATTAATAAAACTCAGAAGGGGTTTAGTCTTTCACGGGAGGATAAGATTGAACAATTATTGCATCATTGCAATATGAAGAATGCTAAAATGGCTAGCATACCTATGCAAACAGATTTTCATAATCTGGCACATGAACCAAGTCCTGATTTTGAAGATCAAACACTTTATCGTTCAGTAATTGGGTCATTATTATACATTAGTAGTTGGACCAGACCTGATATTGCACTTAGTGTTAATCTTTTATCACGACACGTAGGTAAGGCAAAACAGTTTGATTGGTTATGCATTAAGAAGTTATTGGCAAATATTGTTTGATGATGTTAAAGGTGCTTTCGTTAAGATGTCAGCTGTTTCAAGTTGGGTTTTGCAATTGACGGAAGGTGATTTTGTCAATGCCGGCGGTGTTCAAGAGGTGCTCTAGTTGCTCTGGGATTGCACCCAAGGTGCCTATTACAATCGGTACTGTATTTGTTTTCTTTTTCCACAGTCATTCTATTTTTATTTGCAGGTCTTTGTATTCTTCTTCTTATTGATTTACTATAGCTGCCCCACCCTCAAAAATCTGCTCCGGCTCCAAGGCCCAAGGGCACAAATAGCCACCTGAGATGCCTCCTGTGCACAGCATGGGACCCCTGCCCAGGGAGGGGGGACACGGTCATGTGATGCCACCAACTTGAGCCCACTTACCTGATGCACACAACCACCGTGTCGCTTTCCCGGGCAACGAAGCGGCAGAACCTTTCGTAGGCTCCTGAAATACCAGAAAGAATTGGCTGCCTTGGCTCTCAAGTGAGAACGTCTCACTTCTCCCACTCACAACTTGCAGGTTTCTGTCTGAGCACACCCCGTTTTCCCCTGTGGCCCTCGGACGCTGCAGAAGCCTGAACCACTAAGCTCAAATATCTGCCTGTCCCTCTCGCAACCGAATCGTTTGCAGGACTTACGGGGGCTCCCAAAGAGGCCCATTTCTCCATGGACCCAGACCAGTCCTCGCCTGGGCTCAGCCTCTCCTGCTCTCCTGGGCCCATAGACCCTCACCGGGACCGTGTCAAAGAGCATCTCCTTGATGGTCAGGTGAGGGTCTCTCCCCGGGGGGATCCCATCCATGATTTGACTCCATGTGATGTATTTGTGGCAGATGCCAAGTTTCTCCAGAATCAGGGCCTGCTCAGGGCAAAACATCAGAAAGAAACGCACCCGTCACAACCCACGAAGCCTTCCTAGGGGATACGCTCCAAGGCTGATTTCTGCTGCTTCTTCGTCAGGAATAACCTTCAGAGTCATGAACAGAATGAAAGTGATAAAAGTGCTGGAGAAGAAATACGTGGCAGCTCATGCGCTGTCCAAGCCTATAGACATTTTGGGACACGGGAAGCATTCAAACCCGCGTGCAGGTAACAGAGCCTTCTTTCTAAAGGAGGGGGCCACCGGCTCATGCCAGAGATTTGAGGGGGCTGCAAACGGTGGGATTCCCCCACTGGAGGAGGGGAAGCTAGCATTACAGGCCGACAACCGGATCAGAGCGAGAAAGCGGCAAAGGGGGGAGGTGGGTTCCAGGCAATCTGCAAAGACCAATTGTTTGCGCCTCCCCCCACCTCGGGATTTCCTCCGAGTTCTGCAACTTAAACCCTTCAGACCCTGAGGCTCACCCAGCCGAGGCCTGTGCCGGCCAGGCAGACCCACAAAGCCAGAGTCCAGGGAAGGAAGCTTACCAGTCTGAGAACCAGGCTCATGGCCAAATTCATCAGGTGCAGTTTTGCCCCCTGGATGATTCCCAGTGGGATTCGCGTCCTGGTGAAGTCATAGTAAAAGGTCCAGCCGAGAGTAAAAGCGGGACCAAGACGCTGAAGTGAAACGACAGCATGCCCAGCGCTTGGCTTAACGTCCCCTCCGCCTCCGTGGGAAGGCCTGGTCTCCGTTTCGATACCAGGGAAATGGAAATCTTCTCAGGGCTTAATCTCCCTGGTTTATACTCCATTGGTGCGTGGGTTGCTTTCCCGCAGGACTGTCCCACCCATGTGTGTTCATTAGAGACACAGAAGAGTAAGGGAGGGATGAAGTCCATGGGGTGATTTAAGGCTTTTGTTCATGGCTCAAATGTGGCACCTGACCTAATTATGCCATTTATCTTGCAGAATCCTGAAGAAGCAAATGTCTTTCAAAACCCAGTGATTGCATTTCTGTCTGACCCTACCGGTTTTGTCTCACTTGATCTTCATCATGCTGCTGATTAAGACAAGGCTATTTATATCTGCACCCTTTTCTTAACTATGGACTTCTCTCATCTTTCTCATCATTCTCCTCAGCCGCCAGGAGCAACCTTCCCAAGAGGAGAATGGCTTAAGGCAGGTTTTGAGTCCTCTTCGAGAGAGCCCCAGAAACCCACTACCGCCTCCGATCTGCCCCCCTCCCCCACTTTTTAGCAGCCCTCTAAAATTAATAACATTTATTATTCCTTATGTTTATCACATACAGGGTGCCCAGGATCCTGCCTGCTGCTCGGTTGCAAATATAGGCAGTCCTTGACTTACAACACTTCATTTTGAAGTTTGAAGTTAGCTGTCCTGCTCTTCCTTTTTTGAAATCTGATTGTCTTCTTCTTTTTCTTTCCTTCGTCCACACGTGTCCTCACCCCACAGAAATTGCTGGATACGCTGAAGAAACTGACCAAAACGGATGAAGAAAGCAGCAGTTAAACTCGCAACATCTTCATTCTTTCCTCCTCTCCCTCCCTCCCTCTCTCTCTCCCTCTCTCTCTCATTGACCTGCTCCCGAACATCAACCAAGCGTTGAAAATAAAAACTAGAGGGACATAATTTGCTTCTGGAAATCATTTGTCCTCGATCGGTAAGATTTAGAGCCTATTTAGGAGACCGAGAATAATTTTCTCCTTATTACCTTTGAGCTCCTCCTACCAATTCCTGCAAGGAGGGATAAGTGGAGAAAGAGAGCGTCCGCACCCTGAATCCTGCAATTAACCCACTTAGTTTTAAGATGAGGTTCCCAACATGGCTCAGATCTGCTATATGTCTTTTGGGGTTGCCCAAAAGGTGTTTTTTGGAAAGGCAACTGGATTTTCTGTTTCCTTCCTGGAAGACGCTTTGCTTCTCGTCCAAGAACTGAACTGAAGAACGAAGAAGCTTCTCGGGCAAGAAGCAAAACACCTTCCAGGAGGAAAAAAACCCAAGTCCAGTTGCCTTTTGAAAAAGCACCTTTGACGCAACCATAAGTCATCCTGGACGATTGAGACTCTCCATAGACCAAACCCTGATTCCTTCCAGCTTGCTTTTTTTCTTCAGCTTCCTTGGGTGGGTTTAGAGAAGGACTCTTCCCCCACCCACTAAACTTTATTAGGTTTTGATTTAACGGTTGGTCGATTGACCCAAGAAGAACTTTGAGTCTCCAGATCTTATTCTGCTTTAGAAGGTGGGGATGGGCTCAGCTGAAGCAGTCTCCATATTTGAGCAAGCTAGCGTGATGTCCCGCTTCCTGAGGTGTTGATGTGGTTTTTGGAGAAAAGTGATATTCTTGTTGAGGAAACTCAACTGTAGCTTGAAGGACAAAGTTAGTGCTCCTGCCACCTCTGGTGAACAGTTTGGGTAGTTTTTTTTATTCAGCCATGGGTCAAAAATGTTTCTGTCCATCTATCTCTCTGTCACTTTATCTATTGTCTATCTATCCCTTTTTATGACCTGTAATTCCTTTTTTAAAAAATTACATTTATATGCCGCCCTTCTCCGGAGACTCAGGGCGGCTTACAATTTTTGGGATGCAACCCAGTGTGCTCAGCAATAGCCTTCATTCCATTGTATATGCCTGCTTATTACTAAGCGGCATTTTTACAAGGTCAGCTAATTGCCCCCAACAATCTTGGGTCCTCAATTTACCTACCCCAAGAGGATGGAAGGCTGAGTCAACCTTGAGCCTGGTGGGATTCGAGGCTACAGCAGTTGTAGGCAGCTGGAACTTAAATGGAGGCAATTAACAGCCTGAGCCACCAAGGCTCTTTTCCGGGTAGAGTGGAGGTGAATTGGTGCATCTGAGCATTTACTGGAGATGGATCGATCTGTATCTCTCTCTCTCTCTCTCTCTCTCTCTCTCTCTCTCTCTCTCTGTATATAGATATATAAACTCTCTCTCCATCCATTCTGTCTCATCTGCCTGTCTGTCTACCTCTATCATCCATTTGTGTATTGTCTATCTATATCTATCTTGCCCCCTTCCTCTTCACTGCGTATTGCAGGGCATTGACATCTCTTCCCAGGAGAGGGAAGAAGGAGAAAAAATATCTGCTATTATTGCATATAGTTTTGCAACTAGCAGTCCCTTGCTCTTAATATTCCATCTTCTTAGAATGAAAGTCAGTTTTTCCAGCAGGAGAATTTTGCACTACAAATTCTCCAGACTCTCAGTCTTTGCATAAGTCTCTTTTTATATACCATGGTGATTCTAGAGAATGTCTTTGTTTTCTTGTTTGTTTGCTCTAGTGATTTTTTTTTTGTTCCTATAATTTAATTGTTATATTGCAATGATTTGCGATTGAAAGGGAAGGGAGCGGGGAAAACACCACGTTCAATACAGAAAGGGTTAACTGGATGCTGTCGTAAGACACTTTCATTTCTTGAAATGTCAATGTTGAAGCACAAAATATGCTTTCTGTATCGCTGTTCTGTATTTTAAAAGCACTCAACAATAAAATTTGCTGTCCTGTCCAAAAAACTCTGAGTGGCTGGTTTGTGAAAACGTCAGCCTGATTGAAAGAACTATGAGAAAGTGCAATGTAATGTTGCATTCTAATGATGTCACTTCCAAAGCCCACCACATCATCTATTTAGATATCGTTTTGCGACGGCAATCTCTGCTTTGGCCACAGGATGGCACTGTTTTGTTTCCCACAGCATTAACACTGAGTGTGGCCATCGTAGGCTTTTTTGATGGCCTCAATGCTATCGGTAAGGAACGGAAAACTGTGCCATCCTGTGGACAACGCAGGTATCGCAGCCAGAAAAAGAAACAAACCGTTTCGATGGCATTTTAAGATTATTATTCTGCATCTATGGAAGCTATCATAGGCCTTTTAATTCAGTTTCAGGCTTTTGAAACAGGATTCTTTCCTCTTTGTGTGTTCTGTAGGCCTGGGGAATGAAACCACTGCCATGCTGTGGTCCAGGGAGGAATAGCAACCACAAATTCCTTTCGGAGCAGGGTTCCTAGCACGGCTGACTTCCTGTCCGTTTCTGTGGCTGTCTCTCCAGTTCCTTTGGAAAAAAACGACCTTCCCATCATGGTGGACTTCCTGTCCGTGCATCTTACCCGTCCCCCTAACTTCCTGTTCCAGCGACCTTTTGGGGATGGTGCATTTCCTGTCCGCCCTTCTTGGATGTCCCCCTGAGCACCTTTGCAAATGACCTTCCTGTCATGGCCGACTTCCTGTCCGTGTATCTTACTTGTCCCCCTAACTTCCTGTTAACAGTTGTAATAGTTTTAATGTTTAATATGAGAGTTGTACTGTATTATCATGTATGTTTATTATTAATACGTTATTTATATTAATATGACAAGAGGCGGAGGTGGGCCGGAGCGAAACAAGAGGGGAGGGGTTTTTTTGGGGGGAAATTTTAATGGTTTTAATAGTTTTAATGTTTAAGATCAGGCTTGTACTGTATTATCATGTATGTTTATTATTAATATGTTATTTATATTAATATGACAAGAGGCGGAGCTGGGCCGGAGCGAACCAAGAGGGGAGGGGTGTTTGTTTTTGAAAATTTAAAGGTTTTAATAGTTTTAATGTTTAAGATCAGGCTTGTACTGTATTATCACGTATGTTTATTATTAATATGTTATTTATATTAATATGACAAGAGGCGGAGCCGGGCCGGAGCGAACCAAGAGGAGGGGGGTTCTTTTGAAAATTTTAATGGTTTAATAGTTTTAATGTTTAATAATATATGAGAGGCTGAGCTGGCCTGGAGTGAACCAAGAGGGGAGGGGGTTTCTTTTGAAAATTTTAATGGTTTTAATAGTTTTAATGTTTAAGATCAGGCTTGTACTGTATTATCACGTATGTTTATTATTATGTTATTTATATTAATATGACAAGAGGAGGAGACGGGCCGGGCAACAAGAGGGGGAGGGGTTTCTTTCAAAATTTTAACGGTTTTAATAGTTTTAATGTTTAATATGAGACTTGTACTGTATTATCATGTATGTTTATTCTTAATACGTTATTTATATTAATATGAGAAGAGGAGGCCGTGCCAGCCGAGAACCAAGAGGGGAGGGGGTTTCTTTGAAAATTTTAACAGTTTTAATAGTTTTAATGTTTAATATCAGGCTTGTACCGTTTAATTATTTTTTAGTCAAGTTATTCTATTGTATTTTTTATTTTCTGACTCACCCGAGTCCTTAGGGAGAGACAGTGGCATAGAAGTGTAATAAATGTTAATAATAATAATAAAGAAAATGAAGTCCCGCTTGAAAAGACGGAAGCTGACAGTGATGTCACAACCTGTGAGACGGCTTCAGTGTTAAGAGGCAGTGTTGCGTATTAAGAGTCATCGGGTCTCCGGTGGTGTATAGGCAGGGTTGTCGCTTACAATGTAGATCTGAGTTTGAGTCTAGGTAGAGAAATAGAAATATTAAAATAAATAAATAAATAAATATAAATAATAAAAAAGTAAATAAATAAATAATAAAAAACTAAGTAAATAATTAAATGAATTAAACAATGAAGAATTAAATTAAATTAGTAATGAAGGCGTGATGGGGAGAAGGAAGAGGGGGTGAGGGTGAGGGGTTGGGGTTGGGTTTAGGGGTTAGGGTGCAGGCTACAATCCCACTCCCCTGTTCACCGTGTCAGAGGATCAGATCCTGCATCCCAGGTGGCTGCACTCCTTTGGGTTTGTCTGTTGCTCTGCAGCTCTTCACTTGTCAGCCCTAGTCCCCCACCCCAATCACGCATCCGTTCTCACCTCCCTCCTTTGCCCCAGAAGGATTCCTCCCCTCATCCCAGGAACAGACTTGGTGCAATATTATGTTGGGCGTTGGGAAAAACTTCATGCAATTTCATGCAAGCGCTCCATCAATGGCTACACAACCAGCTCTTGAACCTTCTTCAACTGATACCCAGGAGACATTTCCCCTCCAACTCAGAAGGTCTTGGGGGGGACCTGAAATCAAGCACTGAGCTGTAGCCCAAAATCCTCCCAACTGACTGAAATGTGTCAACCTGGAAGGACAAATTCAGCAGCCTCCCGAACCGCCACTTTGCTCTGCCTTGGTCAGCACTTTGCTCTGCCTTGGTCAGCCCTGTGGAAAGGGTGGTGAGTGGACCAGCTTTCTGGAGAGCTCCTCGGTCAGTGAGAGGGGGGAGCAGAGGAGAAGGAAGCCCGTTCCAGCAGCCTCCCTTCCCCATCAATAATGCAGGCCTGGTT
>CM019154.1:53648773-53660468 GCA_009733165.1 Naja naja
GAAAAAGTTTCTAGGGGTCAAGGAGGAAATGTTTTAAAAAAGAAAAAAGTGAAATAAATTAACTTTAAAGAAAAGGTGAATAAATTAAGAAGTTAAATAAAATATTATTTATTTAGCTATTAAAAATGTATTTATTTATGAATTAAGATTTTTATCCCGTCTTTATTACAAGTAATTCAAGGTGAACGTACCTAATAGTTCTTCCTCTTTCTTATTTTCCCCACAACAACAACCCTGTGAGGTGGGCTGGGCAGAGAGAAGGTCTGAAGTCAGCCAGCAAATTTTCATTCCTAGGGCGGGACCTAGAACTCATTATCTCCTGGTGATTCGTCCCAAAGTCACCCAGCTGGCTTTCATGCCTAAGGCGGGACTAGAACTCACCGTCTCCTGGTGATTGGCCCAAAGTCACACAGTTGGCTTCCATGCCTAAGGCGGGACTAGAACTCACTGTCTCCTAGTGATTGGCCCAAAGTCACCCAATTGGCTTCCATGCCCAAGGCGGGACTAGAACTCACCGTCTCCTGGTGGTTGGCCCAAAGTCACCCAATTGGCTTCATGCCCAAAGTGGGACTAGAACTCACCGTCTCCTGGTGGTTGGCCCAGTCACCCAATTGGCTTCCATGCCCAAGGCGGGACTAGAACTCACCGTCTCCTGGTGGTTGGCCCAAAGTCACCCAATTGGCTTCCATGCCTAAGGCAGGATTAGAACTGCCACCTGGGTGACTTTGGGCCAATCACCAGGAGACAGTGAGTTCTTGTCCCGCACTTAGAGCAAAAAGCCAACTGGGTGACTTTGGGCCGGTCCCTCTCTCTCCCAGGCCAACCTAGCTCAAAGGGTTGTTGTGGGAAAAATCGGAGAACTGAATGTTGGATATATTCTTGACTTATTGGTGAAAGAAATAATAAAGGCAGAATATTAATTATTTAATCAATGCATGAAACAAATACTTGAAGCCTTATTGGTGAAAGAAATAATAAAGGCAGAATATTAATCATTTAATCAATGCATGAAACAAAGAAAAAGGGGCTTGGGCGCCTGGGCATTCCCTGGGACACGCCTTACCTCGGTTCCTCAGCTCAGCCGGTAGAAAACGGTTGCTCTCCTCACGTTCTCCCTAGGTGTCGGCGCCTGCTTTCTATGGCACCGAGAAGGGAGGCTTGTCCTGCATTGGAATCCGAGAGGAGACACAATAATGGTTCATTGACTCTGGGCACACAGTGAAGTTAACCATGGTTAGACCAACCATGGTTAGGCCAACCATGGTTAGGTCCACATCCTCCTTTTGCACAAAGATGCTCTGAGCTGTGTGCTAAGAATGTGGAGGTGCCTAACTGTGGAACTTTAAGACTTGTGGACTTCAACCTGCGTACTCCATGTACCATGTGTCCCCAAAATGAGACCCTGTCTTATAAATTTTTTTTGCCACCAAAAAAAAGGCACCAGGTCTTATTTTCGGGGGATGTCATCCACTGACTAACCTCACTTGGGCATGTCGTCCCCGGCCTCCTTCTCGCTGTCAAATGCCTTCAGGAACTTTTTCTTCTGCAGCCGGCACGGCTTCTCTGAAGGCCTCTGCAGCCTTTAGGATCGATCCAGCTTTGTCAGCTCCAGAGGCCTCAGCCTGCCGGCTGCAGAAGAAATCCAGGTGTTGGAGCAGGCTGGCTACACCTGTCCAAAGGTAAGTACTAGGGCAGCTCCACCCCCTCATCCCCAACCTCGCTTAATTTTTACCTGTCCACTCTGGAGTGGGCGGGATCTTAACTAGGGCTTATTTTGGGGAGTAGGGCTTATATTGGGCACATGTACAAATCAAGCTAGGACTTACTTTCAGGGTAGGCAGTATTTTCAGGGAAACAGGGTACTTTGCTAAATTCATCTTCAAGACAACAACAAAGTCTGATTTAACAAAGAACGGTCAGCATATTGTTACTGTTTCTATTTCTTAACATTCTTAAAAATTTTAGTGCATCAGATCAAAATTATATGAGCCCTGTTAGTTTTTCTATTTCCAACACTGCCTTCAAACTCAAACAAGAAAGCGACCATTTTTCCCATTCTCTTCTGCCCAGCTTCTCAGGTACACTGCTCCTGCCAATGGAGGGTCATTTCCACCCTCAAAGCCAGGAACTGTCCTTTGCCCCTTAAATCTGTCTAACTGTCAGTCCCCCCCCCAAAAAAGAGTAAAAACAAATAAACCCTCCCATTTATAAAATCCCAAGTCCTTTCGAAATATTCTAACTCTAAACAATTGCATTTGTCCAAAAAAATTCCTTCGCAGGAGAACTTTATAACGGATACCAGAGCCTTGGGAGTTGCCGACAGCTCATCCTTGGCTTCGGTTTAAAAAAAGAAAAACTTTTGCATTTATCGGGTTTGTTTTATTTATAACTGGAACATTGTTTCGTCTTTTCTGACCTTGGGATGAGAAAGTGAAACTGATTCAGACAGAATAGCTCCTCTTTTAAGCACAAGGCAAAAGTGAAACTATCGCAGCAGGAAACAAAAGCATTGGTTTAAAGCTGCGTTTTCCAAATTAAGATGTGTGGATTTCAAGTCCCAGAATTCCCCAGGCACCAAGGGCTGGGGAATTCTGGGAGTTGAAGCTCCACACATCTTAAGGCTGCTGAATATTATTTTAAAAGCAGCCACTTTGGTTCTTAAACTTTTGGGGCCTCCAGAAGAGGCTTGGTTGCTTTTAGGCTGCCAATAACGAACACACCAGGGGATTATGTTTCTCAGGTAATTGATAAATAGGTGTTTTGCAAACGGATTGTGTTCCCCAGGTAAATGATAAATAGGTGTTTTGCAAAACTTGGCTGTTTTAAGACTTCGGGGTTTCTACAATTCCCACGACTGAATGCTGGCTAGAGGATTCTGGGAGTTAAAAGTCCACCCATCTTAAAGCATGCTGGCTGGGGGGATTCTGGGAGTTGAAGTCCATTCACTTTAAGGCATGCTGACTGGGGAATTCTGGGAGTTGAAGTCCACCTGCCTTAAATTTGCCAAGGTTGAAAATTGCTGCCCTAGAGCAGGGGTCTCCCAACATGGCAACTTTAAAGAGTTGTGGACTTCAACTCCCAGAATTCCTCAGCCAGCCACGCTGGGAGTTGAAGTCCACAAGTCTTAACATTGCCATGTTGGGAGACCCTTTCACTCAATCATCTATGATCGAAATACCTCCAGCCTCTATTTGAAGATTTCATGTGGCAGGTTGTTCCACTGGCTGTCCCAAATTTCCTCCTGATTTCTAACCTGAAATCTCCCTCCGGGCGACCTTAATTTTACAGGCAGTCCTCGACTTACAACAGTTCATTTAGTGACCGTTCAACGTTACGACGTCACCTGAAAAAGTGACTTACGACCCTTTTTCGCAGGTACGATCTTTACAGCATCCCCATGATTATGCAATCAAAATTCAGATGCTCGGCCACTGGTTCATATTTACGACGGTGGCTCTGTCCCATTGTCACGTGATCCCCTTTTGTGGCCTTCTGACAAGTAAGCCAGATTCACTTAACAACCCGGTAACTCCCTTAACAACGGTGGTAATCCACTTAACAACAGAGGCAAGTAAAACGGTGCAAAACCCAGTTAACAAAAGGTCTCACTTAACCACAGTAATCTTTGGCTCAATGGTGGTCGTTAAGTTGAACGGAAAGAAGGACATACAACTAAGGCAGAATATCAGTAGATAACCAGAATCTGCAAGGACGAAGTCAGGATAGCAAAGGCTCAGAACAAACAAAGACTTGCAACAAAAGTCAAAGATAATAAAAAAAGTTTCCTCCAACGTATAAATAACAAGAAAAAATCAAGGAAACAGTTTGTCCATTAAAGAGAGAAGCTGGCAAGGAAGTAACAGGCAACAGAGAGAAAGCGGAACTGCTTAACTCATTCTTTGCATCCGTCTTCACACAAAGAGAAACTATAGCTCAACCCGCCAAAAACGTAACTGTAAAAGACAGACCAGAAATAAAAGTTAAAATAAGCAAAAAAACAGTAAGAGAACACCTGTCTGATCTTGATGAACACAAATCACCGGGACCTGATGGATTACATCCCAGAGTTTTAAAGGAGCTGGCAGAGGTCATCTCAGAACCACTGCACCACATCTTTCAAAAATCCTGGAGCACCGGGGAACTACCAGAGAACTGGAAAAGAGCTGATGTGGTTCCCATCTCCAAAAAAGGGGAAAAAAACAGACCCAGGAAACTATAGACCAATCAGCCTAACATCAATACCCGGAAGATACTGGAAAAGATAATTAAAAACAGATCTGCCAACATCTAGAAACAAGTAAAGTAATAACTAGCAGTCAGCATGGGTTTGTTAAGAACAGATCATGCCAAACCAATCTTATTTCATTCTTCAACACAGTGACTAAATTAGTAGACCAGCAAAATACTGTGGACATAATATATTTAGATTTCAGCAAGGCATTCGACAAAGTAGACCACAACCTACTTCTTAGTAAGATAGAAAAAAGTAGAATAGATAGCACCACCAGTAGATGGACTCTCAACTGGCTGGCAAACCATACTCAACGAGTAGTCCTCAATGGGTCTAAATCTACATGGAGGGAAGTAAGCAGCGGGGTGCCACAAGGTTCCGTCTTAGGCCCAGGACTCTTCAATATTTATTTATTTATTTATTTATTTGATTTGATTTGATTTATATGCCACCCTATCTCCCTAAGGACTCAGGGCGGCTTACAATAATAAAAAACAGAGCAATACAAATATTAAAAAACTATTAAACCAAAATCTCACAAACCATTAAGATTAAAACTACAACTAAAAACAACTAAAAAACCCTCCCCACACCATCAGTCCAGGTAGGCAAGTTGGAACAGCCATGTTTTTAGGCCATGGAGGAAAGATCGGAGGTCAGGGGCCACCCAAAGCTCCAGGGGCAGCTGGTTCCATAGGGTGGGTTCTCCCACAGAGAAGGCCCTACCCCTAGGGGTCGCCTGCCGACATTGCCTGGCCGACGGCACCCTAAGGAGGCCCTGCCGGTGGGAGCACACAGGGCGTTGGGAAACCATTATTGGTAGCAGGGTCTCCTGCAGATACCCTGGTCTAATGCCATGAAGGGCTTTATAGATTAACACCAGCACCTTGAATCTTCTTCATTAACGATGAGGGAATAGAAGGGGAACTTACCAAATTTGCAGAGGATACTAAGCTGGCAGGAATAGCCAACACCCAAGAAGATAGGCTCAAGATCCAGATGGATCTTGACAGACTAGAACACTGGGCTGTATCTAACAAAATGAAATTCAATGTAGAGAAAAGTAAAGTCCTACACTTAGGCAAGAAAAACCCAAAGGACACATATAGACTGGGTGAAACCAGGCTCAATAGCAGGAACTGGGAGGGGGATCTTGGAGTCTTAGTGGACAACCAGCTAAATAGGAGCCAGCCAGCAGCAGCAGCCAAAAAAGCCAATGCAATCCTAAATTGCATTAACAGAGGGATACAATCAAGATCAAGTGAGACACCAATACCACTCTATAAAGCCTTAGCAAGGCCACACCTAGAACACTGCATCCAGTTTTGGTCACCACACTATAAAAAAGATGTTGAGACTCTGGAAAGAGTGCAGAGCAGAGCAACCAGGATGATGAAGGGACTGGAGGCTCAAACATATGAAGAACTGTTACAGGAACTGGGCCTGGCTAGTCTAGGGAAGAGAAGGACCAGGGGAGACATGATAGCAGTCTTCCAATATTTGAGGGGCTGCCACAGAGAGGAGGAAGGGGTCAAGCTATTTTCCAAAGCACCCGAAGGCCAGACAAGGAATAATGGATGGAAATTGAACAAGGGGAGATTTAATCTGGAAATAAGGAGAAACTTTCTGACAGTGAGAACAACCAACCCATGGAACAGAAGTTGCCCTCGGAAGTTGTGGGAGCGCCATCACTTGAGGCTTTCAAGAAGAGATTGGACTGCCATTTGTCAGAAATGGTGTAGGGTCTCCCGCTTGCGCGGGGGGTTGGACTAGATGACCTACAAGGTCCCTTCCAACTCTGATTATCTGTTATCTGTACCTCCGGCCCCTATTTGAAGACTTTCTACGTCGTGTGGCAGATTGTTCCACCAGCTCATCATGCAGTCTGGAATTTCCTCTCAATTTCTAACCTGAATCTCCCTCCTTTGTGATCTTAATTTTATTCCTGTGACTGCTATTTCCAGCCTGTGAAACTCACTTCGCTCAGCCAAGACTGACTCTAACTCTGCGCCAGGCAAAACCTCTTTGCATCTTGCGGGATTCAAAACCGGGGGTGGGGGGGGGGGGCTGACCAGTTCACGAGAAAATTTTGGTGGTCTGCAGGGAAAAGTCACCCCCAAAGCAATTAATCCAGGCTTCGCAGGAACACAAGGCTGTGCTGCCCACATGGCCCATGGGAACACAAGTCTTGTGTCGCCTGCACTGCGCACAACATGAGGGAGGGGAGGCGGGAAAGGGCAGGGGGGGAAACTTGCCCCACGCACCTAGCCTGGCCACCGGGCTGCTTGTTTCTGCTTCTTTCTTCTTCTGCTTTTGGCTGCACTCAAGGAAAGCAGCCAAAGTCTTTCTTTCTCTCCTCCAAACTCCGCCAGAAATGAGTCTTTGGGACCCTGCAAGGCCTCCTGCTCCAAGAGGCTGCACCATCAAAGACTCATTCCTGGCGGAGTTTGGGGGAGAGAAAGAAAGACTTCTGCAGCTTCTGCTGCTTTCCTTGCAAGAAGCCAAAAGTCTCTCTCTCTCTCTCTCCCTGAAAACAGTATCCTGCAATCCCAAATAAAGAACGATCAATCGGTAGGAAAATGGGGTGGGGAATTTTCCTGCAGATTTTTGGGGGGATGTTCCCAGGGCCTCTGCTCCACAGGATTTAAAATTATGAGTTTGGTGGTCTCTGAGGTCCAAAAGGTTGGCCAACCCTAGGCTAGGCTATGCCCACCATGGCCATGCCCACCCAGCAACCAGGCAGAGAACCCATTGCTAAAATTTTTGAAGCCCACCCCTGATCTCGAATCCATCTCCAAAGCCCTGTGATGATGGCTTGTGTGGTGCACACACTTCTCTAAGGACACATTAATTTGCACAGCGTGCAGAGTTAATGAGCACCTCTGCTGATAAGAGGAAGAGAGAAAACAGAAGAGGTCGCTTCCTTCTGTTCTCCTTTTTTTTTTTTTTTTTTGCAAAATATATGACGAGAAGACTCGAAATTCCGTTTAAACCAAACTTCCTCGGCCGGCGTAACCTGTTGCAATCTTGCAAGACAGGTTATATATCCTTTTCTGCAGGCTTGGGAGGCCCGAGAATTCAGATGATGGAAATAAACAATCAGAAGGAACTGCCAGAGAGAACCTGGAGAGGAACTTTATAAGATTCCCCCCACTGCAATTGGCTACCGTGGGATGGAACTGATGGCCATTTTGGGAACAGAATAGATCCATTTCTGGAATATCAACCATCGGGATACTATGGCAGGCCTGCTTTCAAAGAAAATGGCATTAAAGTTCCTTGCAGAGGATTCAGAAAGAAACAAGGATAAAGCCAGGTAGAATATCTTTCTTAACCAACTTCATGGTTTAAGGCAACGTTTCTCAAGCGTAGCCACTTTTGGACTTCAAGTCCTCCAACTTTTGAGAACTTCTTGGCAGGCACAGTCAACAGGGAAGCCAGATTCAACAGTGGGCAGAAGGGTCACAAAATGGAGCAAATCTCACTGGACAACTGTCTTGTTTAGCCACACACACAAAAATCTTGCAGATCAATGCTGAGGGCTACCTGTGTTTCCGCTGCCATGAATGCACC
Organism: Naja naja; assembly: GCA_009733165.1. Lineage (NCBI taxonomy): Eukaryota > Metazoa > Chordata > Lepidosauria > Squamata > Elapidae > Naja > Naja naja. The sequence continues at coordinate 53,656,578 of CM019154.1, forward strand.
CCCCCTTAACTCGGTTTATCCAATGAAACCTCTTGGACTGAACCAAGATACTAAACCAACATCTAACCAGACTGCCTGCGACACACAAAAGCGACCACAAATTAACTCGGGTTTAATGCTAGCGACACTCAGCAGAAGGCGCAACTGTTTTCCTTGGTTTGGTTAAACGGTGGGATTATCCCTTTCTGTTTTTCCTGTTAATTCCAGAATAGAGAAAAAATTCCCTGGGAAAAAAAAAGCCTGTTTATCGCCAGCACCCAAATTTGAAAGCAATGTGCTTTTGAGGGATCCTTGGTGCACTCTGAGCTTGGCGGTTTTCTTGCAGACGTTTCATGACCCAACTAGGTAACATCATCAATGCTATAAGGGAGGAGGAGGAGGAGAAGGAGTAAGGGAAAGAAGGAAAGAGAAGGAATGAAAGTAAGGAAAAAGGAGGAAGGACTGTGGGGTCTTTGGTGCTCTCTGAGCTTGGTGGTTTTCTTGCAGACATTTCATGACCAAACTAGGTAACGTCATCAGTGCTGGAATGAAGAGGGAGTTGTGGAGAGGAGGGGGAGGAGGAGGAGGACGACTGTGGGGTCTTTGGTGCTCTCTGAACTTGGTTGTTTTCTTGCAGACATTTCATGACCCAACTAGGTAACAGCATCAGTGATACTAAGGAGTGCAGTTTGCTGTCAGTTTATATTCTGGTGACTTACTTGTTTGGGTGGGTGGGTCCTAGAGGTTATTTGGGCACCCACCCACTCACACAAACAAGCAAGGAATTACTTTTAATTAAACTTCTATGTTGAAGGTTTACCTGGCCTAATTATTTGTGTTGTGTGAACACAATGTGAAGGTACTTTAGTGCAGTGGTCGCCAACTGGTGAGCTGCGGCCCACTGGTGGGCCGTGAGAAAATTTTGGTGGGCCGCAGAGAAATCTCACCCCCAGAGCACCCCCCGCAAAGCAATTAATCCAGGCTGCGCAGAAACACAAGGCTGCGCAGAAACACAAGGCTGCGCCACCCACATGGCCCGCGGGAACCCTCCCCGTCCACTCACTCCTTACCCGGCAAACTTGCCAGCTAAATTTCTATTTTTCCTTTTTCTGACCATCAACTGTTCCGCTGTGCCGGGATATTTAGATTAGCTAGGAAGCAGGAAATGTTTGGATTTCTTGCTTTCTAGCTAGTCTTTAGATCTTCAGCTCTGCTTTTACGCAGAGCCGAAGCTCCCTTAGGACTGAAGGTTCTATTATTCAGTGCAGACTCACGTCAAGCAAATTTGAGAGACTGAGCTAGCCAATGGTAGATATATAGATCACTGAATGATTCTGTGAGCAACTCAATCTGCCTGCCTGCTTTGCCTGATTTTGGGTAAAAGTTGCTCTTTTTTTTAAATAAAAAATTCAATATTTACATACATGGTGTGTTGTGAGTTAATTTTGTGAGTTTGCTTACAAGCAAATTTTATGTGACAGACTGAGCTAGCTGATGGCAGATAGATAGATCTCTGAATGAATCTGTGATTCTGTGAGCAACTTAATCTGCCTGCCTGCTTTGCCTTATTTTGGGTAAAAGTTGCTCTTTTTAAAATAAAAATTCAATATTTATATAAATATTTATAACATTTACATATAAGCCATGCCCAGCCAGTCACATGACCACCAAGCCACACCCACACATTAGGCCACACCCACAGAACCAGTTAGTGGTCCTTGGGATTTAAAATTATGAGTTTAGTGGTCCCTGAGGTCCAAAAGGTTGGTGACCCCTGCTTTAGTGCATCATGAATAAAGCTTCAGTTTTAGGTAAAGGCATTACTCAGAAGGAGCTACTTGCTCAATCCACACGTTCTTCAGTTGTATCCCCTTCCAACAAGTCATTTTCAAACAAACAAACATTAAAAAATAGTATTACAATGTTGGGGACACCAACATGGGAGCGAGTAAAACAAACAAACAATTAAGGCATCATATTTTGGTTTAGGCTAGAAGGAAGCCTATCGCATTATGACTTACTCTTTGGCGCAAATCAAGCCACACCATGGTTCACACATACTGTATCAAGATATACTGGATTTTAACCACAGCTTGTTGAGTTAGCTACCTTTGGCTGGGGGGTGGGGGGAGGGTCCTGCATTCAACTCTGCCAAAAGCAAGCAGACAAACTAGAGGATCCTTTTAGTAGTTTGCTCTGCATAGGCAGAAGAGTCACAAGCTCCAGACAAACCCGAGTTTAAAGTTGACTGACATTCGTGGATTCAAACAGGTGAGGCTCCACCAATCCTGGACTCAGAATATCACCATCGTTGCCAATTTAATTAACTCCGTTTCAAGGCCACCCAACTCCAAAATTGTGCCGTTTACAGATTAAGAGAATTAAAAAGAATTAACAGATAGTCAGGTAGTCCTCGATTTATGACAACAACCGAGCCCAGCCTTTATACCGCTAAGTGAGTTTTGTCCCATTTTACGGCCTTTCTTGACCTTAAGCGAATCCCCCGCAGTTTTTCAAGTCTGGAATACGGTCGATAAGCAAATCCGGATTCCCACACCCCCCCATTGACTTTGCTTGTCCAAAGGATGCAAAAGGGGATCCCGTGACCCCAACCGTCATAAGTACGAGTCAAGTTGCCAAGCCTCCGAATTTTGATCACGGGGAACGCTGCAATTGGTTGTAAACCTGGGGGAAAAAAATCAGTCCCACGTCGCTTCCGCCCCCTCCCCCACCCATGCCGTTGTAACTTGGAATGGTCACTAAACGAACCCACCGTAAGTCGAGGACTACCTGTATGTGGAATCCAGAGACTTCTTGCGCAGCTGAGAAGGAAGTTGGAGGAAGTTCCCTCTTGGGTCCTCTTTCAGCCCAAACCCCATGGCTGGATTTCCAGCCAGACAATCCAAGGGAACCAAGTTAAAGCGCAGCAGGAGGGGGCTTCGGAGATCGGGAGGGGGGGGGCAAAAGGCGCGCAGGATCGCGCGCAGCTCCCTTCTAAAGCCCTCAGCTGCGTGCCAGAAGCCAGAAACGCAGGAAGCAGAGGATCGGGCAGCCTTCCCCCCCTCCTCCTCCTTTCCCGGAGGCTGCGCGATCCTCTCCCCTCTGCGCGATCCTCTCTGCCTCCCTGCTTGCGCTTGACAAGCCCCCACCCACCCCCGATCCCCAAAGCAGGCGACAAAAGCGGCGCAAGGTGGGGGAGGGGGGAGAAGCAGCCTTGAGCTCCGTCAACGCGATCCTAATCCAGCGCTGGGCTCCCGCGTTTAAACAACCCCCTCCCCTCCCGTCCCGTCCCGTCCCCCCACCGCAGCCGGTGCTCCGTCCTCGCCCGGCTGCCCCGATCCTAAAGCCCTTCAAGGGCCGCCGGAGGAGCCCCCGCAAGAGAAGCCTCGCCCGACACGTGTCGTCGTCTCCTCCTCCTCCCCAGCCTCGTCCTCGCACTCACCGCTGACAGCTGTCCGACCTGCCTGCCCTCCGCTCCCGAGTCCCGCCATTGCGGGGAGCGAGAGACCCCCCGCTCGACTCGCTTCTCTCGGTCCTTTGGCACGTCGGAGCGCGCCGACCCGGGTTTCCTCCCCCGAAGAACCCGGGGTGGGTCCCCTGGCAAAGGGGCCGATAGGCAGGGCCAAGAAGACCCTTTGGGGCTGGGGGAAAGGGGGCGCGGCAAGCCCCCTCCTCTTATTTTCTTTTCTTTTGGGGGGGGTCTCCAGCGGAGGGGCTGCCCCCTTCCTGGCTCCCTCCCTCGCTCCCGCCGGGCCCTTTGGACGGGGGAGGACAAAGAAGGCCCCTCGGGCGAGCGGGCGTGGGTGGGGGGGGGGGCTGGCGGGGACCCCTCCCCGAGCTCAGAGCCGTCGGGCGGCGGAGCCGGAGGGAAACATCATGTCGGGCGCGGGAGAAAGAGGAGGAGGAGGAGGC
>CM019154.1:53661468-53692471 GCA_009733165.1 Naja naja
CGGGCCAAGCTGTTGGAACAGGCATGGAGGCTCCCTTCGACGGACACGGGCCGAGCCGAACCGCCGTGTCGAAAAGCAGCCCGGCCGGAGAGCGATCCTTGCAGTGGACGAAAAGGAAATCCAGCTGGATCCTTGGGACCACTTCGAAGAAGAAATGGTCTCCGCTGAAGATGTACTGCCTGTTGGAGGGCAGCAAAAAGAAGACTAAGGGGAAGGAGAAAAGGAAGAAAAGAAGAAGAAGAAGAAGAAGAAGAAATTGCCCAAGGAAGCGATGACCCTCAACAACCCCTTGGCTAATGATCCCGGATCCCCACCCGATACTAAAAAGCCTACCCTCAAATTAAAAAATATCCAGAATCCGCTGAGAAGGAAGAGGGGTGAGTGTCGCTTCAAATAAGCCTTAAAATGATCCTGACGGGTTAATTTTTTTTTTATCCCAGGAAAGCCATAATTTCAGCTGGTTATCCTCAACTGTCTTTTAATGACTCCATAATCCCTTGCGGGGGTGGAGTCTGAGCCACTGAATGGAGCTAGCAGAGTGGTTTTTAATGGCCGGGATGCCCTTCCTGTCACCCATGCGGAGTTTTGTTCAGAAGATCTATTCTCAGTGTGGCAAGTGGTGGGATTCAATTTTTTTTTAACTACTGACATGGCTTGGTGGGCGTGGCTTGGGTGTGGCAGGGGAAGGATTCTGCAAAATCCCCCTTCCCTCCCCACCCCACTAACCTGCTTTCCAGCTCCGTTCTCCTGTGCAGGGCAACCAAAGAAGACCCAGCCGATCAGCTGGGACTCGATGGGAGGTAGAGAAGAGATGAGGGTGGGGCCAGTCAGAGGTGGGGTTTGCTGGTCCTTCAAACGACTCCAAATTTCTGCTACCGGTTCCCCAGAACTGGTCAGAACCTCTACTGTGTGGTCAGAGTTAACACACAACAGAATGTGTCTACCTAGAATCGAACTCACAGCCTCCTGATTGAGAGGTGAGAGTGCCACCTCTAGGCCACCACACCGCTCATTATCATCATCATCATTTAACAACACCATAATCCCTTGCTGGGTGGAGTCTGGGCAACTGAATGGAGCTAGCGAAGTGTTTGCTGGCCAGATGCCTTTCCTGTCGCCAATGCAGAGTTTTGTTCAGCAGATATATTCTCATCGTGCCCAGAGAGAGAAATATCTGCCTCTACCTAGAATCAAACTCCCAGCCTCCTGATTGTGAGGCAAGAGTGCCACCTCTAGGCCACTGCAGCCATAATTTTGGCTGATTGTGAAGCCATTATTTTACAGGTAATCCTCAACTTACAACCAGTCGCATAGTGTCCTAAATGACGACGCTGAAACAAAGCGACTGATGTCTGGTTTTTCACACTTAACGACCGCTGCAGCATTCCCTACGGTCACGTGATCAAAAATTCAGATGCTTAGTAACTGGCATGTACGGCTGCAGTGTCCCAGGAGTCATGTGATCCGCTTTTGCGACCTTCGGATAAGGAAAGTCCATGGGGGGAGTCAGATTGACTTGACAACTGTGTGACTTAACGTAACAACCGCAGGGACTCTCTTCACAACTGCGGCAAGGAAGGTCAAAAAATGGGGGGAAACTCACTTCATTCCCTTGCTTAGCGTTGGGAATTTGGGGCTCAATTGTGGTCGTAAGGCGAGGACCACCTGTATTCATTTATATCCTGCCTTTATAATTCTTTACAAATTTGATATTCTTGTGGTGGCCTGTCAGCTGCCGGTTCCTCAGCAGCCAAATCAGAGGAGGAGGAGGAGGCATGGGAGTCGGAGTCATCATGTGGGCAACCTGGGAGCTCTGAGGGGGAAGAGGCAGAGCCTTAGCTGTCCGTCAGCCCTCAGATGGAGAGTCAACAGCCCCCAGGTCTGGAAGTGGCTGATGTGGAAGAGGAGGAACAGCTGGGTACAGTGCCTGACGTGTGCATACGCAGAAGGCAAAGGAGAGGAGAGCAGTGGAAATCTATGGGCTGGTCCTTCGGACGGAATTACCACTGCTGCTAGCGAGACTCCATCCAAACTCTGGGGATAAAAGGCAAAGGGCGGAGACAAATAGGTGTGGCAGACAACTATTCATCTTCCGGACGGATGGACGGACTTCTTAGCCTACGAGAGAAATTTTTTGCCGGGGCTGCCGGCGCTCCTAATGAAGGAATGTTTTGAGTTCATATCAGAGGGTTTGTTGAGTTTGGGGAGCTGGCTCAGAACAATTCTGTTCAAACTTCAGGCTCTCCTCTTCCCGTGCCCCAAATCTTTTACGGAACCAGCCCCTCCCCATTTCAACCCGATGCCCCCAATCAGCTGTGTATTTTGGGGTCAAATTGAGACACAGAAACCTTCAATACGGTACGGTAGACTCGGCAATCGTCTGGAGTCACAAAACACCGTCGGCTGGGTGGTTTTCGGTTAACCTTCCTGTGGTTTAGAGTGTTGTGTGACATCCGACCGGGATGTTATTGGAAAGCCGTAAGGCAGTTTAGCACAGTAACGGTGTGAATAGTGGTGTTAACGCAGGCTGAGGTGTTAGTTTGTGGGTTGTGGTTGTTTGTCTCTATCCATTTGATGCAAAAGAAAAAAAAAATAGAGGTGCAGTTCTGAAGAAAGAATGAAAAATAAGAGAGATGTGGAGTAAGTGGGATATATATTCACAGTCCTATATGTATTTATATCCATATCTATATAACTATGTCTATAGCTATCTGTAGCTACTTATATTTATATCTGTATCATCCATCCATCTATCTATCTCTATAATCTATATCTAACATCATCTATCTATATCATCATCTACATCTATCATCTCTATCCATATCTATCTATCCATCCATCCATCCATCCATCCATCCATATCTCTCTATCTGTCTGTCTGTCTATCCGTCTATCCGTCTATCCATCCATCCATCCATCCTATCTATCTATCTATCTATCTATCTATCTATCTATCTATCTATCTTATCTATCCATCCATCCATCCATCCATCCATCCATATCTCTGTCTATGTCTGTCTGTCTGTCTGTCTGTCTGTCTGTCTGTCTGTTGTCTGTCTCTATCTATCTATCTATCTATCTATCTATCTATCTATCTATCTATATCTGATAGCTGCAGTGGTTAGCGTGTAGAACTGCAGGCTACTTCTGCTGACTGCCAGATTACTGCAGTTTGGCAGATCGAATCCCACGAGGCTCAAGGTTGACTCAGCCTTCCATCCTTCTGAGGTGGGTAAAATGAGAACCCCGATTCTGGGGAGGCAAGAGGCTGACTCTTTAAACTGCTTAGGGAAGACTTTAAAGCACTGTAAAGCAGTATATAAATCTAAGTGATTATCTATTTATCTATCTATATCTATCTATTTATCTATCTCTATCTATCTATCTATCTATCTATCTATCTATCTATCTATCTATCATCTATCATCTATCATCTATCTATCTATTATATTTTTATTTATTTTTGTGCTGCCTTTCTTGCTATCCAAAGCAATTCTTCGGTCTTCTTTTGCATCACGGCCCCATCTGCTAAGTTTCTCCCGAGTGAATTCTCTGCATTTTTAAGTCTGTGGTGTTGGTGGTTGCTCGAAACCAGCCCTGTCAGTCCAAACATGCTGGTAGAACTGGTTTCTGAAAATCGAAACCCAGTGGGACCACTAGAGGGCCAGAAAGAGCGAGACTTTTAACTGATGCTTTGCTGCCCTCTAGTGGTTGGCTCAGAGGTTTGCAACCCAGATTGGGTCTTGTAAGAGATAAATTTATTTATTTATTTATTTTGTCAATCACTTGCAAGATAATTAAGTATAAGGATAAACATAGTTGTGAATACATGAAATGAATACATATAAGAAAAATAAAAGAAACAATAAGACCGGGACAGAAGGCACGTTAGTGCACTTATGCACGCCCCCTATTTTTTATTTTTATTTTATTTTTATTGCCTTCGTTCACTGACCGCCTCGTACAGTGACCGTTTGCAGTGATGAAAAAAGTAACTTTGGAGCCAGACACAACCTTTGAAGCAAGGGAAGTCGAAGTCAGATCCTAAGCACAGTTGCAAGTTAAATTAGTGACCACTTCACTTTACTGGTCCCAACCGTGGTTACTAAATGAGGACTGTACCTATGAATATTTTGTGCTGTGCAGATAAGTAAATTAGTAAGGGGGCTTTGGGCAGCTAAATTTGAAATACGCAGGGAACTAACAGGCCTGGTTTCTTGCCCATTCTGGGGCCCTCATCAAAAGCCATGGTACTCACAGGGTTTCACTTAGCGACCACTTCATTTGACCAAGTTGCCTGTCACAAATGTGGTCGCTAAATGAGGACCAGCTATAAATCCTCTGTGCTGTGCAAATAAGTAGTTTAGTAAGGGTGGTTTGGGCAGCTGAATTTGAGAGAGAGCTGGGGTTTTTTTGCTTCTTGGGATGCCACTTCCTGAAGCCATAGTATTCCCTGGGTTTCACTTAGCAACTGCTTCACTTAAGGACCATGTTGCCAGGCCCAATTGTGGTCGCTAAATGAGGATTGCCTTTAATCCTTTGCTCTGTGCCACCACCAGAAAGCCAAGGTTCTCACTGGGCTTCATTTAGTGATGGCTTCACTTAATGATCAAGTTGTCCATCCCAAATGTGGTCACTAAATGAGGACTACCTATACATCCCTTATGCTAGGAAAATAAGTAGGTCAGTAAAGATGGCTTGGGCAGCTGAATTTGAGAGAGAGCTAAATTTTTAATGCTTCCTGGGATGGCACCGCCTGAAACCATTGGTACTCCCCGGGTTTCACTTAGCGACTGCTTCACTTAAGGACCACATTGCCAGCCCCAATTGTGGTCGCTAAACGAGGACTGCCTTTAATCCTTTGCGCTGTGCCACCACCAGAAAGCCAAGGTACACACTGGGCTTCATTTAGCGACTGCTTCACTTAAGGACCACGTTGCCTGTCCCAATCGTCGCTGAACGAGGACGGTTTATAAATCCTTAAGTGCCATAGAAACCATCGTTACTCACCGGTTCTTCCGCCCTCTGCCAGGGGCTGAAGTTTTATCCGCAGAATTCATTCAAGGACCGAGGAGCGTGTCGCTAGAGGGAGCCACGGGGTCTTTGGCAGGCCTTGCCACGGAGGAAAAGAAACCCCGGCTGAACGTGGCTGTGAAAGTGAAGAATGTGGACAAAATGGACGCCAAAGAACCAAGTAAGATGGCGGCGATTCAAATACGGAAACCCTAGCCGGGGGGAAAATAATAATAATGTTGCTTCCTCGTCCTCCATCCCTTCTCGTTTTTTGTTTTTAAAGGTGGGGCGGGGATGAGAAGCTGGTACAGGCAGTTCCTCACTTAACAACCATTCGTTTAGTGACCGTTTGAGGTTAGCACTGAAAAATAGAAGAGGATTTTACAAATGGTCTTCGCGTTTGGCACAGTGGGCCCTTAGCAACGGGTTCAGATAACAGATAATCAGAGTTGGAAGGGACCTTGTAGGTCATCTAGTCCAACCCCCGCCCAAGCGGGAGACCTTACACCATTTCTGACAGAGGGCAATCCAATTTCAGATTTATGACGGTTGCATTGCCCTGGGATCGCCATTTGTAGCCTCCCCAGCCAGCTTCCAACAAGCAAAGTCAAGGGGGAGGGAAGCTGTTCACTTAACGACTGCCTGATTCGCTTAACGAATGAGCAGGAAAGGTTAGGGATCTCTGGTTTGGGCCATCTAACCATGGAAGCGCAGCATCGTTTATATGAAAAAAAAATAAAATAAAACCTCAGCTACTGGACTGGTAGATGCCCTCAGCTTACAGCCGGTCACGAGGTGATCTAGTTTGATGTGGCACCCCAGAATCACACTGAGTGGAGGATTCTGTGCCCCGTTTAGATGCCCGCGTGAGATGCGAATCCTATTCAGGATAGTCCATTGCTGAGGTACTTAAGCTTGGCACTTTTTGAGAGGGGTCATTTGTCCATTTATTTTACCCATTTTAATCATACTTGGCCAATAAAGAATTCTAATTGTAATTGTAATTCTAATAATTCTAATCCTAATAAATGCTAATTCAGTTCCAATTCTAATTCAATTCTAATTCTAATACAACTCTAATTCTAATAATTCTAACTCAACTCAATTCTAATTCAATTCTAAATCTAATTCAATTCTAATTTTAATTTAATTCTAATTCTAGTAACTCTATTTCTAATAGTTCTAATTCAACTCCAATTCTAATTTAATTCTAATTCTCATTCAATTCTAATTCTAATACAACTCTAGGTCTTTCTGTTAATCTGTTAATACAACTAATTCTAATAATTCTAATTCAACTCCAATTCTAATTCAATTCTAATTTAATTCCAATTCCAGTAACTCTAATAATTCTAACTCCGATTCTAATTCAATTCTTTCTAATTTAATTCTAATTCAAATACAACTCTAATTCTTTCTGTTAATCTGTTAATACAACTCTAATTCTAATAATTCTAAATCAACTGCAATTCTAATTCAATTCTAATTCTAATTTAATTCTAATTCCAGTCATTGTAATTCTAATAATTCTAATTCAACTCCAATTCTAATTCAGTTCTAATTCTAATTTAATTCTAATTCAAATGCAACTCTAATTCTTTCTGTTAATACAACTCTAATTCTAATAAATCTAATTCAACTCCAATTCTAATTTAATTCTAATTCTCATTCAGTTCTAATTCTAATACAACTCTTTCTGTTAATCTGTTAATACAACTCTAATTCTAATAATTCTAATTCAACTCCAATTCTAATTCAGTTCTAATTTAATTCCAATTCCAGTAATTCTAATAATTCTAACTCCAATTCTAATTCAATTCTTTCTAATTTAATTCTAATTCAAATGCAACTCTAATTCTTTCTGTTAATACAACTCTAATTCTAATAAATCTAATTCAACTCCAATTCTAATTTAATTCTAATTCTCATTCAGTTCTAATTCTAATACAACTCTAATTCTTTCTGTTAATCTGTTAATACAACTCTAATTCTAATAATTCTAATTCAACTCCAATTCTAATTCAGTTCTAATTTAATTCCAATTCCAGTAATTCTAATAATTCTAACTCCAATTCTAATTCAATTCTTTCTAATTTAATTCTAATTCAAATGCAACTCTAACTCTTTCTGTTAATCTGTTAATACAACTCTAATTCTAATAATTCTAAATCAACTGCAATTCTAATTCAGCTTCAATTCTAATTCTAATTTCTAATTCTAATTCAATTCTAATTCTAATTCCTAATTCGAACTCGATTCTAATTCTAATACAATTCTAATTCTAATAATTCTATCCATCCCTGCCCCCTTGTTTTTGCTGTTCAGGGCATTGAAGGCAACCCTTTTCCACCTTCCTAGATTTATCCACGCGGAGTAGATCCAGCTGAACGAGCCCACCCAGAATTATCTTGGACGCTCGTGATCAGTTTAAAACCAAGTCACCACTGGAGACAAACACGCGTGCTCCATCCCTAATATTTTTTTGTCTCTCCTTGCACAGCTCCAAGGAAAAACCTCCACATTGTTTCTTCGGAGAAGCAATGGACCGAGGCTGCCTCCGTAGAAAAGGACACGGCTGCCCTGGATTCCCACCAGATGCCGACCGGAGGGGAAGAGTGTGATTCCCACGCGTTGAACATGTTGGCCGATTTAGCACTGAGCTCCTGTAACTCTCCCTTGGACGGGAACAGTCGAAGAGATTTCGGGCGTTTCCGTCTGTCCCGGGAACATCGTTTCCTCCGTGGGAAATTTTTGCACAAATCGTTGGATCCCGAATATCACAGGGCTACCAAGAAACGGAAAGGCGCTTTCCTGCCAGGACAGATGTCCCGATCGTCCCTTTGGCCCGCCAAAGAAACCGGCCGGGATAAGGACTGGCCTTCGAACACGAAGGACCGAAGCACCCTCCATCCCACCAAAAAGAAAAAGGTGAAGACCAGCCCCGTCAAAACTCCTCCAGCACTTCCGAACGAGACCGGAGATCTGTCGGACTCGAGCGTCATGATTTCTTTAGAGCACTCGTACGCCTCTCCCATCTCCGAGACTTCCAAACAGGGGACACCGCATTCTCCGAACTCGAGGAATGGGGTGAATCAGGATAAGCCGGGTCTGTTGGTTGGAAAAGTGCTTCCTTTCCAGCACCAGGAGAATGTGGGCAAACCGGTTTCGAACCACTTACCGCCCGCTCGCTCCACCATCTTGGCCACCCGGCTGAGGGAGGACTTCTCCACCAGTCGCCAAGTGACTTCATGCGACAAAACAGTCCAAGTCACGTTCCAGTGGGAGGCGGAATACGTCTTCAACTTGGACAGCAAATATACAGATAATTCCTTAGAAAAAACCGTCATCCGGGCGGTACATGGGTAAGTGAGGCTCTCGTAGACGAAAGAAATACCCGTTGTGGTTTGGGAGTAAGTGTTGTGGTTCGGCGGCAGCCTGTACAGCCGGCAGCAGAATCAGACAGTGGGGAAGAACGGGGGACCAAGCAGGGAGTCTGGGGAGGACTCGGATGATGGTCCTGCGCCCGATGCGGAGATGGGGCCAGGACCATCGGGGAGTGGGGTGCTGACTCCAGAGCCTTCGGAGTCTGGCAACAGTGAGGAAGAGGACCCGAGGGAGCCTGTTCCCAATGTGCGTGTGCACAGAGCTGCCAGAAGACGAGAGCAGCTGAGACAACAGGGGCGACTCGGGAGTAAGGCTTAGAGGTGATTGCCCCTCCCATAAGGTATAAAGGACAGGCAAAGGTAGAGAAACCTTTGCAGGAAGCAAAGTCGTTCGCTCTGTTCAATTAAACCTTAAAGCTCCGTGTGGACTTTGTACTTTGGTTGGTTTTTTTTGTCAGTTAATTTAACACTTCAGTTGTTGGCAGCAATTGAAAGGAGAGAAAGGTGGGTGCTTATCTTGAGGGACTGTTTGAGACTCATTACGGGCTGGGAATGCACATAATTCCCAGCATTGAAATAAAACAAGAGTTGTTTTAACTAGGCGCATGCCTAGGAAGTCATGGTCAGGACAGTAAGACAAGTTTTTTTGCGGGGGTGGGTGGGTTCAAAATCATGTCCTCCTGGTTGTTTTCCAAAATCAATTTGGGAGCTGAACTGATAGATCTGGACTTTGGTTTGATTCTTTAGCAAAAAACTTTGATCCGGCAAACACTTCCAACTGTAAAGACGACAGTTCTTCGTTGGGATTGTTAGAAAAAGGATCACCTGCAAAACTCAAGTTTGCCACAGGTAGTCCTCGACTTACAACAGTTCGTTTAGTGACCATTTGAAGTTACAACGGTGCTGAAAAAAAGGGAGAGATGGCCATTTTTCACACCTAACAACCATTGCGGCCTCCCCGTGGTCAGGTGATCAAAATTCAGTCACCTGACAACTGACTCATATTTATGATGGTTGCAGTGTCCTGGGGTCACGTGATTCCCCCTCTTTTGTGACCTTTGGACAAACAAAGTTAATGGGGGAAGCCAGATTCAATTAAGAACTGGGTTACTAACTTCACAACTGAAGCGATTTACTTAACGCCTGTGGCCAGAAAGGTCATAAAAAGGGGTGAAACTCATGTAACAACTGCCTTGCTTAGCAACGGAAATTTGGAGCTCAATTGTGGTCGTAATTGGTGGCTCAGGCTGTTAAATGCCTGCTCTTAAAGATCCAGCTGTCTACAATTACTGCAGGCTCGAATCCCACCAGGCTCAAGGTTGACTCAGCCTTCCATCCTCTCGGGGTAGGTAAATTGAGGACCCAAGATTGTTGGGGGCAATTAGCTGACCTTGTAAAAATGCCGCTTAGTAATAAGCAGGCATATACAATGGAATGAAGGCTATTGCTGAGCACACTGGGTTGTATCCCAAAAAATTGTAAGCTGCCCTGAGTCTTCGGAGAAGGGCGGCATATAAATGTAATTAAAAAAAAAAAAAAGTCGAGGACTGCCTGTGTCCTATGGGCAGAAAGCGGGAGATCTCAATGGACATTATTGCTGGTTGAAAATAAATCAATTTTTTTGGCAGTCTGTCAAAGGTTTTGTTGAGGTGAAGATATACTATGTCTGCAGCATTCCCTGGATCTACTAAGCTGGTAGTTGAGTTGAAAGCAATAAGATTAGCCTAGTACAGGGGTGTCAAACTCAATTTCATTGAGGGCCGCAGCAGGGCCGTGGTTGTCCTTGGGGAGCCAGGTGGGCATGGCTGACTGGGTGGGTGTGGCCGTCTGGGTGGGCATGGCCAGCTTGATGCCACTCACTGGGCGTGGCCGACTGGGTGGGCGTGGCCAGCTTGACTCCACTTCCCAAACTGCTGGCATGTTTCCTCTTTGCATTGGGTAGACTGGGCCAAAGCGATGCAAGCCAGCCCCTTACATTTTCCAGGACAGCCACGGGGGGCCAGATGTGGCCTGTGGGCCTTGTGTTTGACACCCCTGATCTAGTTGTCAGCTTTGGAAGCCATATTGACATCCGACACTTCCACACTGCCCCATTCTTGAGCCTGGAAAAATGGGAGGGGGAATTTCTTGGAGTGTATGTGGTTAGACATAATAGCATTCTTTTTCGAAGTCAAGGTCATGTTGTTTCTGCACCTGGGTGAGGGGGAAGTCTCAAGTTGGGACGGATGGTGATTGGGGCATGTGATGCGATGATGGGGTGCAAGGGGATGGATTTGTAGTTGTACTTTCAGATTTGGGGTTTCCCAGATGTGCCAGTTTACTATCCAAATAGAACTTTTGAGAGGATGCCTGTCTCGGAGTTATTTGTTGGAGTGGAGGTTTTCTGGAACGCTGACACTAGTACAATTTATTTACGCTGTAAACTGAATAAGAGAATAACAGAGTTGGAAGGGACCTTGGAGGTCTTCTAATCCAGCCCCCTGCTCAAGCAGGTGATCCTATATCCCTTCAGACCAATGGCTGTCTAGTCTCTTCCTATAGACCTCCAGTGTTGGAGCACCCACAGCTTCTGGTGGCAAGTCGTTCCATTGGTTGATTGTCCTCACTGTTGAGAAATCCTTCCTTAGCCCCATGTTGCTTTTCTCAAAATTAGTTTCCATCCGTTGTTTCTTGCCTTGCCTTCTGGTGCTTTGGAAAATAAGTTGACCCCCTCCTTCCGTGGGGGCAGCCCCTCAAGTACTGAAACGCTGTTATCATGTCACAGGTTGCAGGTTGCTTCTCTCCTTGATCTCGTTTCCAACTCTCGTGGGTGCCGGTTGAACAGAACAGAACAGAACAGAACAGAATAGAGAATAGGATAAGGATAAGGATAAGGATAAGAATAGAATAGAACTCTTTATTGGCCAAGTGTGATTGGACACACAAGGATTTTTCTCTTGGTGCAAATGCTCTCAGTGTACATAAAAGAAAAGAGACATTCGTCAAGAGTCCAGAATCATCAGGTACAACACTTAATAATAGTCATAGGGTACAATAAGAATTAGAATAGAATAGAATAGAATAGAATAGAATAGAGAATAGGATAGGATAGGATAAGGATAAGGATAAGGATAGAACAGAACTCTTTATTGGCCAAGTGTGATTGGACACACAAGGAATTTGTCTTGGTGCAAATGCTCTCAGTGGACATAAAAGAAAAGAGACATTCGTCAAGAGTCAAGAATCATCAGGTGCAACACTTAATGATAGTCACAGGGTGCAATAAGCAATCAAATCATACTAGGAAACAGTCCATATAAATCGTAAGGATACAAGCGACAAAGTTACAGTCATACAGTCACAAGTGGGAGGCGATGGGTGATCAGGAGTGATGAGAAGATTAATATTAATAGTAGTGCAGACTTTGTCAATAGTTGGACAGTGTTGAGGGAATTATTTGTTTAGCAGAGTGATGGCGTCCAGGGAAACACTGTCCTTGTGTCTAGTTGTTCTGGTGTGCAGGGCTCTATAGCGTCATTTTGAGGGTAGGAGTTGAAACAGTTTATGTCCAGGATGTGAGGGGTGTGTAGATATTTTCACAGCCCTCTTTTGGACTTGTGCAGGATACAGGTCCTCCATGGAAGGCAGGTTGGTAGCCATTGTTTTTTCTGCAGTCCTAATTACTCTCTGGAGTCTGTGTCTGTCCTGTTGGGTTGCAGAACCAAACCAGACAGTTATAGAGATGCAGATGACAGACTCCATCATTCCGCTGTAGAACTGGATCAGCAGCTCCTTTTGGGCAGTTTGAGCTTCCTGAGTTGGAGCAGAAAGAACATTCTTTGTTGGGCTTTTTTGATGACGTTTTTGATGTTAGGTGTCCATTTCAGGTCATGTGATATGATAGAACCTGGAAATTTGAAGGTCTCTACTGTTGATACTGTGCTGTCTAGTATTGTAAGAAGTTGCAAAGCCAAGCGGCGAGCGTGTTCCAACTACAGGCCCAGTGCCCACTTTCCCTTCTCCTTTCTCCAGGCCCTGGGACGAAAGCCTCTCGGATGACATGGAAGAAATGAGTCTGATCCTCCATATGTGGATGGCGCTGTTTTATAGCAAAACAATCAAAGCGCTGACAGTACGAAAAGTAGTGGAGCACAGCAACCCGGCCAAATACGTCTCCCTGAACAGTCTGGTGGACCCCTTGGAGCCCATGGACGATGCGGGTGGACCTTACGTGTTGGGGAAACACCCCAAAGCTGTCCAGATACCTGCCGAAGGAGGGCAAGATGGCTCGGTTTCTCCTTCCAAGACGATACTCCCGGGGAACGAACTGTCCTGTGCCGACTCCTTAGAGGATGAGAGTTCTCAGACAAAGCCCGAAGAAGCCAAGGATCTGCTTGAGAAGGAAGGACTGTCTCGTCCTCCTCCCAAGTCTGTTGACGAGGTAAGGTTTTGGTGGGCCCCATAGAGCCAACTAAGGTGTAAAGTGCCCTCCTGGGCAAGGGATTTCCGGTTAGCACCCACAGGAGAGAAGGTGTGCAGATCGGGGTTGAATCGTGGGGTCCATGGTGATTGATCTCTTGAGCTTGTGTGCTTGCAGATGTTTCGTGACCCGACTAGGTAACATCATCGGGGCTAGGAGGGTATGGGCTTTATGGAGTGGAGGAGGCAGAGGCGGAGGTGAAAAGAGGGAGGAGGAGGAAGAGGAGGAGGAGAAAGGAAGGGGAGGAGGGAAAGGAGAGGAGGAAGGAAGGGAGAGGAAGGGAAAGAGGAGGAGGAGAAAGGGGGGATGAGGAGGAAAAGAGGAGGAAGAGAAGAAGAAAGGGAGGGAGGAGGGGAGGAGAGGAGGAAGGAAGAGAGAGGAAGAGAAAGAAGAGAGGAGGAGGAGGAAGGGGGGGGAGGGAGGAGGAAGAAGGAAGGAGAAAAGAGGGAGAGGAGGCAGAGGAAAAAGGAGGGGGGATTCCAGTCCCAATTATGGCCGTAAGTCGAGTCCTGCCTAATATGTTCCTATGCCAGCATAGCTTGTTGGTTTTAAAACCCATTGAGATACTTTTTTGCAAAAACCTCATTGTGTCTGTCTGCAACTCTGAAAGCTGGATTTATTTATTTATTTATTTTTTCCCAGGGGGTCAGTGCAGAGCCCAAAGAAAAAACCTCACTTCACCCTGTGCTTCCTGTTGAAAACCCGCCTGGGGCCGATGACCGTGTGAACCCTCAAACCAAGACAGACAGAAGTCAAGAGACTAAGTTAGTTGGAACTTCCCCAAATGACGCGTCTTCGTGTACGGGACCTCCGGAGGGTTCAAGAAACGAAGAGCCCATCATCGCAAGCATCGAAGTTGCCGTTTTGGAAGCACATCGGGAAACTGATGTGGGGTCTTCAGAAGAAGTGAAGGACAACCTCCTCGCTGGGAGTCCCAACCCAGGAACATCGAAAGCAGCAGAGTTCAAGGCAGATGTGAAGTCTCAGGAACCCGCGAATCCAGGAAGCGAAGTGCGAAACCAGCCTAGACTCCGTACAGATGAGCAAGATGGAGAAAGCATGGACTTGACATGCGTGGATCTCATGCTCTCCAAAAGCAGCGATGTTGACCTGGAAGTCCAAGATATGGATCTGGATTCAGAGGACGAGGAAGATCCTGTGACGAGCGGTGTGGAAGGAAGGGAAGAAACAGATGGTATGAGGGATGATGATATGTCATCCAGACATGGTCCGCTCCCGTCTAAGGCATCATCTCCAGATGCCTTGTCTGGGCATTGGACAGAATTCTCAGGTGTCCAAGAAGCTGCAGTAGGACCATCCTCAAGTTCTGTATCTCCAAACAAAATGGAGTTGATAGACAAGGTCCCTCAGCAGCAGATCTCGTTCCATCCAGTGACTGTTGAGGAAAAGATGGTTGGATCAGCCTCAAGTTCTGTATCTCCAAACCAAATGGAGTTGATAGATAATGTCCCTCAGCAGCAGATCTCGTTCCATCCAGTGACTATTGAGGAAAAGATGGTTGGATCAACCTCAAGTTCTGTATCTCCAAACCAAACAGAGTTGATGGATAAGGTCCCTCAGCAGGAGAACTCATTCCATCCAATGACTGTTGAGGAAAAGATGGTGGGATCAACCTCAAGTTCTGTATCTCCAAACCAAATGCAGTTGATTGATAAGGTCCCACAGCAGCAGATCTCGTTCCATCCAGTGACTGTTGAGGAAAAGATGGTTGGATCAATCTCAAGTTCTGTATCCCCAAACCAAATGCAGTTGATGGATAAGATCCCTCAGCAGGAGATCTCGTTCCATCCAATGACTGTTGAGGAAAAGATGGTTGGATCAACCTCAAGTTCTGTATCTCCAAACCAAACAGAGTTGATGGATAAGGTTCCTCAGCAGCAGATCTCGTTCCATCCAATGACTGTTGAGGAAAAGATGGTTGGATCAACCTCAAGTTCTGTATCTCCAAACCAAACGGAGTTGATGGATAAGGTCCCTCAGCAGGAGATCTCATTCCATCCAATGACTGTTGAGGAAAAGATGGTTGGATCAACCTCAAGTTCTGTATCTCCAAACCAAACAGAGTTGATGGATAAGGTTCCTCAGCAGCAGATCTCGTTCCATCCAATGACTGTTGAGGAAAAGATGGTTGGATCAACCTCAAGTTCTGTATCTCCAAACCAAACGGAGTTGATGGATAAGGTCCGTCAGCAGGAGATTTCGTTCCATCCAGTGACTGTTGAGGAAAAGGTGGTTGGATCAACCTCAAGTTCTGTATCTCCAAACCAAACAGAGTTGATGGATAAGGTTCCTCAGCAGCAGATCTCGTTCCATCCAGTGACTGTTGAGGAAAAGATGGTTGGATCAACCTCAAGTTCTATATCTCCAAACCAAACAGAGTTGCTGGATAAGGTCCCTCAGCAGGAGATCTCATTCCATCCAGTGACTGTTGATGAAAAGATCGTGGGATCAACCTCAAGTTCTGTATCTCCAAACCAAATGCAGTTGATGGATAAGGTCCCTCAGCAGCAGATCTCGTTCCATCCAGTGACTGTTGAGGAAAAGATGGTGGGATCAACCTCAAGTTCTGTATCTCCAAACCAAATGCAGTTGATGGATACGGTCCCTCAGCAGGAGATCTCGTTCCATCCAGTGACTGTTGAGGAAAAGATGGTTGGATCAACCTCAAGTTCTGTATCTCCAAACCAAACAGAGTTGCTGGATAAGGTCCCTCAGCAGGAGATCTCATTCCATCCAGTGACTGTTGAGGAAAAGATGGTTGGATCAACCTCAAGTTCTGTATCTCCAAACCAAATGCAGTTGATGGATAAGGTCCCTCAGCAGGAGATCTCGTTCCATCCAATGACTGTTGAGGAAAAGATGGTTGGATCAACCTCAAGTTCTGTATCTCCAAACCAAATGGAGTTGATGGATAAGGTCCCTCAGCAGGAGATCTCATTCCATCCAATGACTGTTGAGGAAAAGATGGTTGGATCAACCTCAAGTTCTGTATCTCCAAACCAAATGCAGTTGATGGATATGGTCCCTCAGCAGGAGATCTTGTTCCATCCAATGACTGTTGAGGAAAAGATGGTTGGATCATCCTCAAGTTCTGTATCTCCAAACCAAACAGAGTTGATGGATAAGGTCCCTCAGCAGCAGATCTCGTTCCATCCAGTGACTGTTGATGAAAAGATGGGATCAACCTCAAGTTCTGTATCTCCAAACCAAATGGAGTTGATGGATAAAGTCCCTCAGCAGGAGATCTCGTTCCATCCAGTGACTGTTGATGAAAAGATGGTGGGATCAACCTCAAGTTCTGTATCTCCAAACCAAATGGAGTTGATGGATAAGGTCCCTCAGCAGCAGATCTTGTTCCATCCAGTGACTGTTGAGGAAAAAATGGTTGGATCAACCTCAAGATCTGTATCTCCAAATCTAATGCAGTTGATGGATAATGTCCCTCAGCAGGAGATCTCGTTCCATCCAGTGACTGTTGATGAAAAGATGGTGGGATCAGCTACAGATCCCACGTCTCCAAAACAAACCGACGCCGTGGAGAACTCACCCGACGAAGTGATCTTAGCTGATTCAGCTTCCACCAAAGCTTCTGGAGACTTCCCAAACAATCAAGCAACAACTCCAGATGGATCCTTACAAAGTCCACAGGAACCAGTGGAAAGTCCTAGGGTTCCTAACCAAATTGACGTGGTTGACCTTTCTTCAGTTTCCCAGGAAGGCAGTGGGATCCGTTTGCCCTGTCTACCTTCATGGCAGGCTAGTCCTGTCCATCAACGAGCTTCTGATGAAGAACCACCAAGGATCCAGGAAGACCGTCCCGAGAACCCCCTGTATCACATCTTTGGAAATCCGTTGGGTTTGATTGAAGATATTTCTCAGGACAGTACAGACTTGGCTGGTCCAGCTGTGTTGCACCTTTGCGCACCAAACGACAACTTGTGCGTGAACTTGGTACCAAACAGTATATCAACTCAGCAGGAACTGGTGGAAAACCAAGACAGCTCTGTTGTGTTCGCTCAATGTTTTCCCCTCGCCAAAGAAATGGATCTGGTGGAAAGTCCTGAAGGAGACCATCCAGCTAGTCCTCTCCATCAGGAAACTTCTAATGAAGCTGCAACATCGCAGGACGTTTCCAGTGCCAATCTGGATTTGCTTGAGGCTTCTTCCATTCCCCAAGAAAAGGATGTCATTCACCCAACAGACAATGTTTTGAGGCGAGTTAATGAACGTCCTGCAAAGTCTGACTTAGGAACTCAAGAGGAACAGAAAATTGGTCAGGGAGAAAAGATCCCGGTGGATTCCCAGCCCGCAAAAGAATTCCTGAGCTTGGAGTTGCACGATATGGAATCTGAGACGTTCTTCAAGAGTGAAACGTGTTTGGAACAAGAGAATATCAGAGACTCTTCTGCAAGAGAAGAAGAAGCGGCCCCCGATGACGGCGTTGAAAAACCAACCATTACCACGATCGCTGTAGCTGAAGAGGTCCACATTTTGATGAACGAATTGGTGGATACAGTGTGTGCCATGGTAGCTCAGAGTGAAGTAATGAGAGCTCCAAAGAGCTTAGATTGGATTGATTCAGATATGCTGGAGTATGTGACACCTCCCGTGAGCGATGGTGAAGGTTGCCCAACTGACCAGCATTCCCCTGTGGACGTGAAATGGGCTGAGGAATGTTTAGAAGAGACTTCCAGCTTTGATGACCAAGAAGAAGACTTACAAGCCAGGGTAGAAGGACGAGGAGAGTTGTGTTCCTCATCAAATGAGAACACAACGTCCGATCCAGGAGATGTTTCTGAAAAAGCAGGAAGTGATGCTACCTCAGCTGCCACGGGGATCATCTCAAGTTGTGGCACAAGTCAAGCAGAGCTGGACACAACCAGCCCAAAAAGCAGATGTTCATGGCTCGAAACCACTGAGTCACCAGACGACTACAGTGCAAAGGTGGATGACTATTACGTGTCCACTTTGGAGAAAGTTGGGCAGACAGAAGCTAGTCCAGAAGAATCTGTTTGCAACAGGGAAGACTGTTCTAGAGGAGAAGGTGTGCAGAACTCATCCTTCGTCCCAGCAAAATGTCAGGAGGACTCTTTGGCAGAAGAACCTGGTTCTTTGGTTGACCGAGATTCAAACGAAGCTCCAGAGGATCATGAAGAAGAGGCCCAAGAAGAAGCAAAGTGGTGTCTGGGGAGTCTTGAAGGCCCTCTACCTGATGAAAGGACAGAGAGGCCCACCAGTTCTTCAGGCATGGACACAGACTGGGAAGATGAATCTCTGGCAGTGGACAGCAGCCAAGATCCCTGCGTAGATTGGTACCCCACAAGAAAACTTGAGAGTTTGCATCGACCGAGGTTCAAGGCCTCTTCAAGGATCGAATCTGAGTTAACCCGTAGTTCAATTCCTAGAAATGAGACTTGTAAAGATGAGGATTGGGTGTCCTCAGAAGCTGGCCAGAAGGCGTCAGATGCCAGATCCATGAAACACAATGTTCCTTTCGGTTTCAAAAGAGATGGCTCAATATCGCTGTCTCGTGACATGGACCGTAAGCCCAAGCCCTTCAAGGATTATATCAATTTCTCCATCACCAAAAAGCATAAGGAGAAAAGCAGGACTTTCCATGTGTTCTCCAAAGAGCACAACCCTTTCTCCAGGGATTTGGGATCGATCAACTCCTGGAGCAGAAACTGGGGTTTTCTGAGTGACCCAGTTCAGAACATTTTAGACGTGGAATCCCTGCAGTTCCACTGCAGGATCCAGGAGCTCCTGAAGAGATCTCAACGTTCTACCTCCCATGTTCTTCCCACCAAGATGGTCCCACCTCAAAGGATAGCAGAAGGCTTGCTGCCCCACGAGAAAATGGTCTCAGAAAGGACAATTGCTAGGTTTCCCAGCAGGAGCAAAAGTCCACTACTGGTCACCGTTGTCAACCCAAGTCCGAGAACCGGGGGCCGATACCATGACATCTACGGCCCGTTTCCGGCCAGCCCAGATCCCTTTGTCCCATCCGCTGCGCCGAGGAGTCAAGGCAGACTCGGTCCGAAGTATCCCTTCCCTTCTTTGCATCTCCAGAAGCTAACCTACCGTAAGCTGAACAGTTTTTCCCGGGGTCTCTCGTCCGTTCTCGAAGAATTTGCTGAATTCAGCAGGGCGATGAGTTTGGAGAGAGCGCGGACATGCAGCCCAGAGAGAGACCCCACTGCTACCTCAGGAAAGGCGGGCGAGATACGGTACCCACCTCGACCTCCCACGCCTCTCGTCTACGAGGACCTTCTCGCTGACCTGCGCAACACCCTACATTTCCAGCTGAAAAACGTGGCCCAGGAAGCTTGCCGAAAACCCTTCTCGTTCTACTTGATGGAAACGGAGGACGACCCACTTTTCGGGAGAATAAAGGTAGGATTTGAGGGGTGATGGGGGTTTGGGGGGTCCCTGGGAGGAAAAGGGCCGCTTCAGAATAGTTTTGCGTGGTTGAAAGGATGGGCCAAGGTTACTCTGGATCGTTGTCATCTAGGGTTTCTCAAACATGGCCTTTGAAGATGGGTGGACTACAACTCCCAGAATTCCTCAGCCAGCATTCATGAATCCCAACTCCCAGAATTTCAAGCTAGCATGGGTGGACTTCAGCTCCCAGAATTCCCCAATCAGCAGGCTGGAGAATTCTGGAATTGAAGTTCACCCATCTCAAAGCATGTTGGGTGGGGAATTCTGGGAATTGAAGTCTACCCATCCTAAAGCTGTCATGGTATAGAAACACTGCCGTAAAACTATCATTTCCAAACAGGAAGTCAATTTCTCTGTTGTTTGTCTTCTTCCTCTGCCTTTTCCCCCTTCCTTTATTAAGTAGCATCAAAAGACACTTGGGTTCTTTGGATATGCGTAACATACTCTGGTTTTTAAAATATATATATATATACAAGAAGAAAAACTAAACAGAAAAATGAAAAAAAAGAAAAAAGAGAAAAAAATAGAATCGGGTGAATAAATAAAGGATTTACAAGTATCACAAAAGTTGTACTTCAGTCAATGATAAGGCTGGACTGGAACTTCCAGTCTCCTGGTGATTGGCCCAAAGTCACCCAGCCAACTTTTGTACCTAAGGCAGGACTAGAACTCACAGTCCCCTAGTGATTCACCCAAGAGCCACTCACCCAGCTGGCTTTCATGCCTAAAGTGGGACTAGAACTCACCATCTCCTGGTGATTGGTCCAAAGTCACCCAGCTGGTTTTCATGCCTAAGGCAGGACTAGAACTCCCAGTCTCCTGGTGATTGGTCCAAAGTCACCCAGCTGGTTTTCATGCCTAAGGCAGGACTAGAACTCCCAGTCTCCTGGTGATTGGCTCAAAGTCCCCCAACCAGCTTTCATGCCTAAGGTGCAACTAGAACTCACCGTCTCCTGGTGATTGGCCCAAATTCACCCAACCGGCTTTCATGCCTAAAGCGGGACTAGAACTCCCAATCTCCTGGTTTCTAGGCCAGTAGCTTAACCAGGAGGATCCGCAAATATCCCCCGTAACAATTTGTGCTGTTACACAGACGAGACTTGCACCGGATTGTATCATCTTGATGCAGATGATACGGAATGGGGCAAAAACGACAGATGTGTTCTGTGCACCACTGAGTCTTTCCACGCCGGCGCCTGCATGGTGTGTTTGGGGTTCACCTCACCGTAGTTGCTGCTTCTGTTTTTCACGGGCGGCTTTTTTTTCCCCCTTCCAAATGCGTCTCCTTCCAGAATTTGCTGAAGAAAGGCGGACATTCCGAAGTGGACCTCCTGCAGTTCTGCAAAGGAAGCAGCCTGGAGACGGAAAACCTGCTGGTCATCGTTCGAAACGAGGACATTTTCTTCCACATCCACAAAGTAGGTTCAAATCTCGCTTTCGGCTCTTCCGGGAAATAATTCTCAGCCCTTCCTCACCGATGGAGACGGATTTGTGTCGTAGTAGATAATAGAATTGCACAGTGGGAAGGGACCCTTAGAGGTCTTCTGGTCCAATCCTCGGGCAGGAGACCTATGCCGTTTCAGAGCACTGGTTGTCCGATCTCTTCTTGAAAACCTCCAGCGATGAAGCACCCACAACTTCTGGAGGCAACTTCTGTTCCACAGGCTAATTGTCCTCACTGTCAGGAAATTTCCTCCTCAATTCCAGATTGCTTCTCTCCTTGATTAGTTTCCATCCGTTGATTCTTGTCCTGCCTTTCAGGGGCTTTGGAAAATAAATTGACCCCCTCTTCTTAGGGGCAGCCCAGTATGGTACCGGTATGCTACCGGTTTGGACCGGTTCACCTGAACCGGTAGTAAATAAAAGGCTCCGAGGATCAGTTGAGAGGAGAAAGAAGAGAAAAGCACCGGATCAGGCCTCCTACCTTCCCCTGTGCTTTTCTTTATCCTCTCAGTTGGTGTGGGGAAAGCTGCACGTGCGCATTGGATGCGCGCAGGGGTGGGATGCAAATATTTTTATTACCGGTTCTGCGGGCGTGGTTAGGTGGGAGTGGCCATGTGACTGGGTGGGCTGCTGCTTCTCCTCCTCTTCCTCCTCCTCCTCCTCCTTTTCCTTCTCCTCCTTTTTTTTCAGCACCCACCCCCACCCCCGGTGCTGCAGCAAGGGGGATACCGGCAGAGCTGTTGGTCGGAACAGCTGATCGTCAGGAGGAAAGAAAGAAAGAAAGACCGGTTCGGTTGAACTGGTAGCTGGTTTTTTACTACCGGTTTGGCTGAACAGTAGCATTTTTTGTACTACTGGTTTGCATGAACCGGGCCGAACCGGTAGAATCCCACCACTGGGTGTGTGCACATTAGGTGCGCGCAATCACCGAACCGGGGGTGGAACAGGTAGGATCCCACTCCTGATCAGCTCAAGGTTAACTCGGCCTTCCGAGGTGGGTAAAATGAGGACCCAGATTGTTGGGGGCAAGAGGCTGTAAACAGCTTAGAGAGAGTTGCAAAGCACTACGAAGTGGTGTACAAGTCTTAAGTGCTATTGCTATTGCTACTACGTCCTTAGTTTCCCTCCATTTGCTGCATCCCCAGGTCCCTGCCTTGCTGCGTCTGAAGCGGTGCCCCAACGTGACTTTTGCTGGGGTGGACTGCCCTGAGGACGCCCTGCATCACACCTACCAGGAGCTCTTCCACAGCGGAGGCTTTGTGGTGTCCGATGACAACGTTCTCGAAGGGATGACCGTGGGTGAGTCTGCCTGCTTGGAATGGCCAGGTTGCAAATTCTCCAGCCCAGCTGGGAAGGGAGGCGCCCATGCTTCATAGCCGCATTGGTTGGAGGGGGAGCCACTGGTCCCGGCCATGCCCTCAAGGGGAAGCTACCCACTTGTGATGTGTGCATGCTAGCTGGGGAATTCTGGGAGTTGAAGTCCACCCATCTCAAAGCCTGCTGGCTGGGGAATTCTGGGAGTTGAAGTCCACCCATCTCAAAGCATGCTGGCTGGGGAATTCTGGGAGTGGAAGTCCACCCATCTCAAAGCATGCTGGCTGGGGAATTCTGGGAGTTGAAGTCTGTCCATCTCAAAGCCTGCTGGCTGGGGAATTCTGGGAGTTGAAGTCCATCTATTTTAAAGCATCCTGAGTGGGGAATTCTGGGAGTGGAAGTCTCTCCATCTCAAAGCCTTCTGGCTGGGGAATTCTGGGAGTTGAAGTCCACCCATCTCAAAGTAGCCAAGGCTGAGAGGAAGGGGACTAATGGAGAGGCCATGCTCTTCTCTCTAGGGGAGCTGAAAGACGTGATCAAAACGCTGGAGAAACTCAACAGCCACGGGAGATGGAAGTGGTTCCTTCACTACCGAGAATCCAAGAAGCTGAAGGAGGATGCCAGGTGAGATCAGTCAGAATATTGCTGGAAGGGACCTTGGAGGTCTTCTAGTCTAACCCCTCCCAGCTCAAGCAGGAGACCCTATATACCAGATTTCTACCTCCCCAAGAACCTTCCTTTTGGTCTCAGGCCTGCTTCCCCACTGGTTCGCACCCAACTGTACCAAATTTATATATTTGTGCATAAGCCCACCTGCAGCATAAGTGAACCTTCAATCCTCAAAAATTCAGTCAACCATCAAAAATGCACCACAAATTGACTTATTTGTGAGCGACACATTTTTTGTAGTTTGGTTACAAATTTATGGCTCTGCTTATCTGCTAATGGGCTTATATGAAAATATATGTATATATATATGCGTGTGTGTGTGTGTATGTGTATATATATATATTCATATAAGTGGCTGCGAAAGCCTGACACACAGACGAACCCAATACACAACCCTGATGATGGCAGATGAGATTCTGCCAAAATGTCGCTACTTTAAAAGCACAACTATAAAGACATGGGAAAATACCTGAACAAAGCTGAATACCATACATATATATATTTGTATATATATGTGTGTATATGTGTGTGTGTGTGTGTGTGTGTATATTTTATATATGTTTTCGTAGATTTTCATGGGTAAAGGTATGTAGGTCTTGGTGTATTCGGGTCTTGTCCCGTGTAAGATTGAGAATACCTTGGCAACGTTTCGACGAGATCCCACTCGCCATCTTCAGGCTGGTGTCTTCAGCTTTGTGTTTCTGCCAGCAAAGCGTGATCTGAGCTGCCTTCTCTCTATAAATACTGGAGGGGTGGTGTGGTGTGCTGGCTCCGCTGTAAGTGGGTTGGTTGACTGTGTTGTTGGCTGTGTTGTCGCTTCTTGATTGGTTGATGGAATTGGTGTTTGCTGATTGGTTGGCTTTTTTGTAAGAGCCTGTGTGGCTGAGGTAGTGGCTGTGTGTCCTTCAGCCTTTTGTGTTTTAGCTACCTGGGTAGTGGGCTGTGTGATGGCCTTCTGAGTTTTATTGTTGTGACATCCTGGGTCTTGTGCTGTTATCTCCTGGGTCGTTGTCTGTGTTGCAGCCTACATATATATATGTAGGTCTTACCCGTGAAAATCTCTCTCTATATATATATATGAATATGAATATGGAAAAGCTTTTTTAAAAAGGACAATCAATGGATGTGTCAATGAACAATATTGCTATTGTTTTTCAAGGGGCGTGGGAAATGAGCTGAACTCACTGCAGATGGACTGGGGGAATTCCTCCCTGCCCCAAGCCCGAGGGATCACCTCTTGGCTTCCTTTCTTCCCACAGGGGGGATCTGTCCGCGCACACCAAGGAATCGGTCTTGAAATCCTGCCAGGTGGCCAACATGACAGAAGTCCTGCACTACCACAAGTGCGACTCCCGGTCCTGCACGAGATTCGAGCGCTTCAACTGCCTGTTGAACTTGCAAATTCAACACATTACCAAGAGGTTCGGCGTCTTTCTCACAGGTAATGACTCCTTGCTTCCGTTCCCCAACCCCCACCCCAAAAATGGAGACGTCCCTTGAGGAAGACTCATTTTTCTGAGCGCGCCGATCCTCCTTCCGGGACTGTCTGTGGACTTATGACCCAGCCCAAAGTGAGACATTGGTGGAGTTTTGCCCCATTTCATGACCTCAAGCTAGCGTGGCTTTGACTCGTGGCGGTCACTTCAAATGGTCATTAAGCGAGTTGGCCCCTCCTAAGTCCATTGTAATGTAGAACACTCCCTAAGCCAGTGGTGGCTAACCATTTTGGGCTCCTGTGCCAAAAATTGTGCGCACGCTTACACGCTCGCGCTCACGTGCCAGCACCCAGAAGGCAATGTGCGCCACCCACGCCCCCTACGCATGCGCGCACAATCCCCACCCACCCCCTGCTGCCCCCTTACCTGCACTGCACCTCACAGCTGATTTTCGGCCGGTTTGAGGCCTTTTTCGGCCTCCCAAAGGCTTGAGGAAGGCTTCTGCAGGCTTCTCAGGCCGAAAACTAGCCCCGTTTCATCACTTCCTGTTTTTCTGAAAATACCAGAAGTGACAAAACGGGCCTATTTTTCGGCCTGCAGAGGCTTTTTTCAAGCCTTTGGGAGGCCGAAAAAGGCCTCAAACCGGCTGAAAATCAGCTGTGAGGCACGCACATGCGCAGTAAGTTTGCCTGCAGCTCGCATGCTGGCACAAATGGCTCTGCGTGCCACCTGTGGCACGCGTGCCATAGGTTCACCATCACAGCCCTAAGCGATTGGTTGTAAGTGGAGGAACGACTTTTATCCAGTTTTACAGGTGGTCCTCAACTTACAACCACAATGGAGGCCCCAGATTTATCTTGTTTTATAAGCAAAATGTTTGTGAAGGGAGCTTTGTCCTGTTTTATGACTTTTCTTGCCCCGGTTGTTAAAAGTGAACCACGGCAGCTGTATATTTAGTAACGGGGTTGTACAGTGAATCTGGTTTCCCCCTGGTCAGAAGGTCGCAAGAGGGGATCCCAGGATCCTGGGACATAGCGACCGTCGTAAATGTGAACCGGTTGCCAAGTGTGGGAATTTTGATCACGCGACCAACGGGGAGGCCGCAATGGTCGTAAGGGCGAAAAACAGCCGTAAGTCCCTTTTCTCAGCACCGTTGTGACTTTTGACCCGTCCCTAAATGAACTGTTGTTAAGTTGCAATACTACCCGTATTTAATACTACCAAAATACTACCTGTGTTTGGAGACCGATGCCATCCTGCCTTCTTTTTCTGGGCTCTGTCATGTGTCTGGGATCGAGGTTCCCTTCTGTGAAATGGGTACAGGCCCTGAAAGATGAGTTTTTGGTTTGTCCAGGAGAGTAAATCCCTTTTTTTTTTTCCCCCTCCTTTTTTGCATCCCGGCAGAAAATGCCAGCACCAGCAGGGAAGCCTTGGAGGACAAAGGCATTTTCGGCCTGAACATCACCGACTTCATCACCACCGCGCAAGACATGGTGGCGCCGTTCGGAAGCGGCTTCTGGTAAGGAGGACAGCGGCCGAATCGAAAAAGCAAGCAGGAATAGAAAAGCGTCACGGGTGGAATTTGGAAGTCGACACTGGACCGAAACCCTTTATTTTTCTTCTTTCCCCCTTTATAAAAAATAATATCTATGTCTCTCTCTATATAAGCGAAATATGACTCAAGCATCATCGCAAAATCTCCAGAACCATAAAGCCTACAAATTTGAAATTGGGCCCATATGTTCCTCTTGGCTTCTAGGGGCTCACTAAGAAAGGATTTTTCAAAATGACCAGCAGAGCATTTAGAGTATTTCCTATATTATTATTATTATTATTAACACGCTCTGATGCTAAGGAGTTCTACTCCCCCTCCCCACCTGAAAAAAGTAATCTCTTCCAAATGCAAAACCCAAGCAGAGGAGAAGAGTTTCAGTTTCATAGCACCAAGCAGCTGTAGTGCAGAACAGTTGAGCTAAGCCATGGCCAGGCTCCTTGCTGTCTCCTTCTTGCTCACTTATCAAACACTGTTTCAGTTTCCAAACAGCCCTCAACTCTCACACACTGACAGGACGCTAGCCAGATGAATACCGATGGATGTTGGTAGGCAGAGGCAGAATTCCCCCCCCTTATTTTCCTCCCCCAAAAGTAAGCCCCACCATATAGTTTCGTAGCAAAGCACGGATAGCGAGCTAGTTTATTATGTTTTTAGCAAGGGAATAAAATTTTATTTTATTTTAATTTTATTGGACTTGTATGCCGCCCCATCTCCGAAGACTCGGGGCAGCTCACAATTAAAACATACAAATACAATAAATAATTAAAAAGAATTAAACAACTATAAAGTCCAATAAGACCGAATTAAAATACTTTAAAGCTATCCCATACCCCCCGTGAGGTGGTCACAGCCCGACTTGGTCGAATAGCCAGGTCTTCAAATCGCGGTGGAAGGTGCGGAGGTCAGGGGCCAGACAGAGGTCCAGAGGCAGTTGGTTCCATAAGTCGGGGACCGCCACAGAATAGGCTCGCCGCTGGGGGACCGCCAGCCGACATTGACTTGCCAACGGGACCCCGGGGAGCCCTTGCCTATGTGCCCGTACAGGGCGGTTGGCACTCGATATCGGCAGGAGGCGCTCCCGTAAATACAAAATAGAAAAAAATACCCAGAAATAGCATCCATCCAACGGTAACAATAACAAAAATTGTGTACAAAGAACAAGAAAAAAAAATGATCCAAACATATAACATTAAACATAAAAAATATATAATCCATTGGTTGGATGCTGGAAAAAAAAATTAAAACAAAAAATCCTGATAAAGTCTCTCCCCCTTGGCAAATATTTATCAACTTTCTCTGGGATAGAAAGCACTTTGGTTTCAAGCGTTTTGTTTTATATTTATTATTTGATTATAGTTATCTGGAGTGATGCAGTGGCCCAGAGGTGGAGCTCTCCCCTCACAATCCGGAGGCCGTGAGTTCGATCCTGGGTACAGGCAGATCTTCTTCTCTCTGGGTGCAATGAGAATATATCTGCCAAACAAAACTTCGCATTGGCGACAGGAAGAGCATCCGGCCAGTAAACACTTCGCTAGCTGCATTCAGTTACCCAGACTCCACCCCACAAGGGTCATTAAAAGAAGATGATTTGATTATAATTATTTAATATTTCACTTAACTGCCCATCTCATAATGGAACAACTTTTCGGAGGCACTGTTCCTCTGGAGAGAATTTTCATTTATTTTTCCCATGGAAGGAAGAAGCTTTTCTCGACTTACAAATATTCACTTAGTGACTGTTCATAGTTAACAGTGGCACTGAAAAAAGTGACTTAGGGCCATTTCCCCCCCGCCAGTTAACGACCATCATAGCATCCCCACAATCGGAGTTCAGGCCCTTGGCAACCAATTCATATTTGACGGTTGCAGTATCCCTGGGTTGTGTGATTCCCTTTCGCGACCTTCCGACAAACCAGGTTAATGGGGAGGGAGCCATTTTGTCAGAAATGGCAAACCTCTGGCGCGTGCCACAGGGGGCACACAGAGCCATTTGTGCCAGCATGAGCTGCAGGCAAATTTACCTCACTGTGCATGCGCATACCTCACAGCTGATTTTCGGCCGGTTTGAGGCCTTTTTTGATCTCCCAGAGGTTTGAGGAAGGCTTCTGCAGGCTTTGCAGGCCGAAAACTAGCCCCGTTTCATCATTTCCTGTTTTTCCGAAAATACCGGAAGTGACGAAACGGGGCTAGTTTTTGGCCTGCAAAGCCTGCAGAAGCCTTCCTCAAGCCTTTGGGAGGCCGAACATCAGCTGTGACACGCAGTGCAGGTAAGGGGGTGGCGTGGGTGGGTGGGTATTGTGCGTGCATGCATAGGGGGGCCTGGGGGGCTGCACATTGCCTTCTGGGTGCTGGCACGTGAGCGTGCAAGCGCATGCACAATTTTTGGCACAGGAGCTCAAAAAGGTTAGCCACCATTGGTGTAGGTAGTGTCTCCTGCTTGGGGGGAGGGGTGTTGGACTAGATGACCTACAAGGTCCCTTCCAACTCTAAACCGTGACCCAAATTTAACAAACTCCTGTGATTCACTCAACGTCCGTGAAAAGACAGGTCATAAAATGGAATAAAAATGTTGCTCCTAATAAATCTTTTGAATTCTTTTGAAGCTTTGGGCTGAGGCTCATGATTTAATTAGGGCAATCGACGGAACCCTGACACTCACTTAGCAACCGTCTTTCTCAGCAACTTTTGGGCTCCGTTGTTGGTTGTAAGTCAAGGACAAAACGGATAACAGTGGCCGATGTTTGTTTCAGGTAACCAGGATCAACCGCCTTCTGCCTTCTTGCAACCCGCCGGGGATCGCAACGCCAAACCCAATTTGTCTGTCTGTTCTGGACGTTCCCGGAAGACACCGGACTCTCGTGCCATTCACTCTGATTAAGCCGCTGCGACACCAGTTCGAGGTCAAGCAGATGGGCCTCCCTCGGCTGGCTTGATTTTGGGGCCGTGGTAAGGGGGGCTTGGGAAAGGGGCGCTTGTTTTATTTAAACACAACATGGAACCTCAAAGAGGAAAATGCGTTTTTGGACCTTCTCGACTTTTTCTGGATAGGAAAAAAGAAAAGCATAGGAATCCGTGGCTCTTGATTGTGCAGCTCAGTATGACATAGGAAGATTTTAAAAACTGCTTACTTGAAGGGTTACAAATCAGTTGACCTCAACCGAACACTTCAGACACGAGACCGTGGTTGGGCGCACTCCAGAAGTTGGCACGGGGAGAATGTTGAGTGTTGTATAAGCACTGTGTTAGGCAGGGGTGTCCAATTCCCCAGCTGGTGGACCTCAACTTCCAGAATCCCTGGTCGTCCATTGGACTTCAACTCCCAGAATCCCTGATCCATTGAACCTCAATTCCCAGAATTCCTCATCCATTGGCCCTCAAATCCCAGAATCCCCCATCCATTGGAACTCAACTCCCAGAACCCCCCATCCATTGGACGTCAACTCCCAGAATCCCCCATCCATTGGACGTCAACTCCCAGAATCCCCCATCCATTGGACGTCAACTCCCAGAACCCCCCATCCATTGGATGTCAACTCCCAGAATCCCGTGCACTGGACTTCCAACTCACTGAAGTTGGGGGGTTGAAGTCCACCTCTTAAAAGTTGCCCTGCTTGGACATCCCTAGTGCACTGGCTTTTAACACAACTCCCCTTGCGATTGTGCTCATCAAGGGCGCATGACCACCATGCTACATGCGTCTCGTGAGCTTTTAGGATCCGGGATTATTTTGCACACCCAACCAACATCGGACATAACCGCAGAACGGCCACTACCTTTACAAGGGGTGTTTTATGGGTGGGTGGGTGGTGGGAACTGGGGGTGACAGTATAATCCGAGTTTAGTAGCACTTGTTTCCTCTTGTAGATAGCATGGTTTGTTTGGATTCTGGAGTTAGGTCTTTCTTGAGAGCTCTTATTGCAATAAAGGTTTTTTTTGTTGTTCAGTTGGAGCGTTAATAAAAATTGGGCCTTGTAAGATATTTTCACCCGTCTTGGGGGTCAGAAAATGAATTCTTTTGTAACTAATCTTTATAAATAAACTTGACTTGAAAAGGCATAGTGGAATTATTTGGGTGTGTGTGTATGTAAGCACAATTCACATAAAATAAAACCAACTAGAAGATAACCACACCAAGGGTGTTACAATGGACAATTGGAAGGAGAATGGGAAAAAATCTAAATCTATATATATAAAAGTGAAATGCCACTCACGCATCATCACAAAATCTCCAGGACTGCAAAGTCTACAAACTTGGAAATTTGGCCCGTATGTTCCTCTTGGCTTCTAGCTGCTCACTAAGAAGGGATTTTTCGAAATGACCATCAGAGCATTTAGAGTATTTCCTATATTATTATTATCATTAACACGCTCTGATGCTAAGGAGTTCGACTCCCCCCTCCCTACCTGAAAAGAAATCTCTTCCAAATGCAAGACACAAGGAGTTTCAGTTTTAGGTTCAGAGCAACCAGCTTTAGTACAGAACAATTGAGCTAAGCCCTGCCCAAGCTCCTTGGTCTCCCTGCTCACAGCAAATACTGTTTCAGTTTCCAAACAGCCCTCCACTCTCACATTGACAGGATGCTAGCCAGATGAATACCGATGGATGCTGGTAGGCAGAGGCAGAATTTTTTCCCCCTTATTTTCCTCCCCAAAAACTAAGCCTGATGGCATGGTTTCGCAGCGAAGCCCGGGGATCAAGGTAGTTTTATGTTAATGGTGCGAGTTTGGCAGTTGGGGGACGACCTGTTATTTTATTTTTATCCCAGCTTTGTAACTTTATAGGTAACTCAAGGCGGTGAAGATGAATCGTAATTCCTTCCTTCCTTCCTGTTTTCCTCACAACAACCCGGTGAGGTGGGTTGGACTGAGAGGGACTGGCCCAAGTCACCAGCTGGCTTTCAGGCCTAAGGCAGGACCTCTTGATCGCAAGGCATCTTTCTGGGAATGGAGGACACAATCATGGCTGGACCTCATATGGCCTTGGCTTGTGTGAGAGGACAGGAGCTGTTTTTGCCGAGATCTTTGTAGTAGCACCCCACAGGGGGAGGATCGTGTGTGGGGGGGTCTTTGGTGCTCTCTGAGCTCGGCTGTTTCTTTGCAGACCTTTCGTGACCCAACTAGGTAACATCGTCAGTGCTAAAAGGGAGTGAGGTTTGTGGAGAGGCGGAGGAAGAGAAGGAGGGGAGGAGAACTGGGGGGTCCATGGTGCCCTCTTTGCTTGGTGGTTTTCTTGCAGACAATTCAATATCCAACTGGCTAACATCATCAG